>JANQDE010000008.1:461863-626664 GCA_037157785.1 Cephalotes varians
TCTCTCTCTCTCTCTCTCTCTCTCTCTCTCTCTATCTATCTTTTTTTGTTCATATTATCGTTTTCTCATTTTTTGCAAACAAATGAACTCTAGCGCAAAAGCGCGACCATTTGCATTCGCAGCTGTTGTATACAGACACCGATATCAGACGCTGTGCTATCAGCCGCTGCACGTTCTTTGCGATGCGAATAATGCTTCAGGTGGCAAAAAAGAAAAGAAAAAAAAAAAATTGCCGCGATTTACGGTGCATGTCAAAGGGGCGCGTGTGCGTGAGTGCCCGCACGACGGAACTTGTATCCGGCTTCGTGACGTGACGTCATTTCAACTGATCCTCGCCCTCGGCATCACGTCGCGTTTATTCTTCTCGGCGTTAAAATCTCTTCTCTGGCGAATAACAGACATTTTTTTCATCGTGGTTTATGTGGTGCGTTTTGAAAAGGGAAGATACAACGTTGAAAATATATGCGAAAGAGTTAAATCTTCTTCACATTGATTCCTCACTGATCTAGAGATACCGTCAAAGATTATTTATTTATTTATTTCTTGTAAACTGTGATTATGATTTGATAATGATTGCTTTCTGAAAAAAACTTTCATTTTCGAGTTGCATCGTCATTTTCGTTGTAAAATAAAATGGTTACATTCGTGATTTTTTATCGCGAGCTAACTTTATTTTGACTTGAAATTTAATCGAGATATTCAATACTAAAAATGTCGAGCGGAAACAAGCAATCAAGATGCCTCTAAATAAAAAAGAATCGCATCGTTGAGAGTCGAGAGATTGCGTGCGAAGCACCGTGTTATATTCGATCTGACCTGATTAATTTCGAAGATTGTATCGCCGTGGATCTGTTACTAAAAAAAATGTAAAAAAAAAAATGTAAAAGCGAGGAAATGGGTTAAGGAAATTGCTCTGTTCTAGAATGCAAAAAGTTATGCGAAAGTAGACGAATCAGATTCAATGGAGCGATAGTGCAGGTGGAGTACGGTTGATTTACGATGAGCTCCGAGCATCGTGAAAGTGTTGTTATTAAACGTATCGCCTGGCTACGTCCTACTGGCATCCGAATTGGCTTTCACGACTACTCTTTCGCGCAAAATCTTTTATTTACAACCGCGCATTAATGAGGAAAAAATAGGCAACGATTCTCTCTCGAGAAATTGGTCAGCGTAACACTTACGCGCGAAAACGTTCTGCAATTTACTTTTACATTTTATTATGCAAGATACATCAAAACACACACACACACACACAATACATTTGGAATATTAATATATTATCGGATTCCATATTGATATTTTATTTATATATATAGCCGAAGTTAATATTAATAAGCAATATAATTCTATATCATATTTCCTTTTAAATATTAAAATTCCAATTAAAATGAGAAGCTCATTAATAAATGTGTAAAACATACTTTCGCAAAGATTTTACGTAGTTGAATTCATAAAGAGTTTTGCGAGCAATAATCTCTATTCTTTAATCACTCTTCAATTTTAAATTTTATTCCGCTTCCGTTTGCTCACTTCGCAATAAATAATAATGACAAACTTAACTGTATACGCCTAAATACGGATTATTTCGGAGATAGTCGCACCTCCGACTGCCTCGCACTGTTCGATACTACTCTCCGATGTGAGTCAATATTGTACCGCTACTTAATCGTAGCACTCGACCCGTAACGAAACACGAAGCCTCGTATGGCTCCGAGGTACCGTAATGTCGATTAGGTAGTTGCAGCACGCAACGCGCGCCCGGGTTGATCCCCGGATTAAATCCCCGAAAGCATCGCCGCCGCCGTTTACGTCGCGTCGCGCCGGGGATCTCGAATTCCGATCACCTGGCTCAAACTCGTGGAATTTCGCGCGCCAAGGCGACGATCGGTCGATGTCTCATCGGAAAGACGCGTGACGGAAACCGACGAAAAAAAAGGAAGAGGAAAGAAAGGAAGAAACAACACGAACGCGCTTGACTCCGCGACCCGCGGCGCCACGATAAAATGGCGAAATCCGCTGGAGAGAAGAGATCTCGAGTCGACGGGGATTTCCGCGCGCTCCGAACATTTCGGATGTTAGGTGTGTCTACCTAAGTGCAAAAGAAAATCGAGCGACAATTCTGATTTTAGGAATTAGGCTAACTAATTGGACTTCGCTAAACTAAACGATACAAGAATTCTACGTCTCTCTCAAAGATCGTCTAGAATGTTAGAATGTCTTCTGATGCCAGCTAGACCTCTAATGAAAGTTGTCGATCAAAAATTGCCTGTCGTATTCGCCTTCAAAGCGTCGAATTATTTCCTCGACATTTTTCCGTACCTCCTCATGATCTGTTCAGCTATTTCTGGTGAACCACCGTGCGCACTCTGGTACACATGCACTTTAATTATCGGACAGATAATCGTTTACCGCGGGAGAATGCCCGACTTTTAAAGCAGACGTTTCTTGCGGCAATATCGAAGATAAGAAGAAATAATTGACGTAATGATGCAACATTTACGTAACGAAATCGAACGGTCCTCGCGGCGGCGATGGTGGGTCCCCCCCTTTATTTTACGAAAGAGCATGTTCTCCCTTACTCGGGCAGGGAATCCTAGATAGAGTGGAATCCACGAAATCTGACTCACGAGTGACGCTCTTCTATTCCGTCTTTCCGACGACGATTTCGCAACGTTCTCCACGTAGTAGGTGCCTCATGGCGTTTGTCCATTATCTCACCGCGGGGCACGGGATTGCGTCCGAGCTTGCCATCTGTTTCGCGCGCGTGCACATACGTACGCGTCTCCCTAGGACGAGACGATTACGACTGATTTCGTAATGAAGCCCGATCTCGTGTAACGATAATGAAAAGGGATCCGGCCGCGGATCGCGAATCTACGCGAGAGCCTCTGCGCCGCGGAGGTGAAAGAAACGTCACACGGCCGACTCTTTGGCGAACGAACGAACGAACGAACGAACGCCCGGCCGCTACCAGAATTTCCCTGAAACTGCTTTCACTTCTCCGAAGAATGCGAAGGCTGTTGTACACGACCAGCGTCTAGTACGGCTGGAGTACAGTGCGCACACACCGAGGAACCCCCCACTTCCCTCGAGAGATTGGCGGTGTGGCTCGCTATCGTTCGCTATGGTGCTGTGCGAACACACGTACCCAACTCCTGAACACACACATACACACGTACGAGGACTGTTCGCACGCTCTTTCTCTCCTTTTTGCCTCTCTTCACCTCTTTCCTTGACGGGTGTTTTACCGTGTCCCTCTCGTTTCTCCGCGATTTTCTTCACTCCTTCAGTTTCTGTCGTCACGTGCCTCTCCGTCTTTGTTGCGGGCGATCAAGTATATCTTCTCTTGAGAGATTTCTTCTCGATTCTCTTCGTTCTTCAATCGCCGTATCTCTTCATCTCCACTGCAGATTTCCATGAATATGTCTTTCTCTCTTTATCTTAATTTCGCTGCCGTTCCCTTTTCCCTTTCGATTCTCGACGCTGTCTTCGCCAAAGGGCATCTCTTTCCTTCTCTCTCCTCGTCCTTGCTTTCGTACCTTTCTCGTTTCTTCAACTTTGAAAGCGGCACCGTCGCCGACTACATCGAAATCCAGTTTTCTTAATTGTTTCTTTCATAGCTTCGCCATTATTTCCCCTCCGTATCTCCTCTTCGCTAATTTACCTCCCTTGTCATTTCCACCGATTATTCCTGTCTACATTTCTTCTGCCTCTCGCTCGTCCCTCGCACCTCTCCGTCTCTCTTTCATCCGCCATTCTACCACGCACCACCTACTCCTCGTGCACATTCGCTCATTCTCTTTCTCGCTCGCGTGTCCCTTCTTTTTCTCTCTCTCTCTCTCCTATCTTCTTTCGCCAAGTCCCAGTCAACTCGCCAAGTGACTTCGATGAGTGCAACAGCGAGATTTCGAAGCAGTGGAAGAAAACTGGTTATACCCTACACTCGGCCGCGCGGCAGCGGCCAGGCATTTTACGCACACCCTTTCGCGGGGACAACCCCGGTGAGGGTCCGTCGCGAAATACTCTTACACAGTCGAGGCGTAACGAAAGCGAATTGCGGGGTTGTAATTAAACGAGAGCGAGAATTAAGCGAAGACGCGGGGACACGTAAATCGCAATTACCACGATCCGAGCATCGCTACGCGAACGCGCGACGATTATCCCTCTTTACGATTATCGCGCGCCATAAATCCGCGGTACTTACGAGCGTAACGTCGATAGAATGCTGTTTTAATTTGTGCGGAGCGATAAACTTTACAAAATTGCCGACGAGGAAGATCGGATCTTCTTCCTCACGCTGCCGCGCGGTGAAAAGTAGCAACGACCGACCGTCCGTGACTACTTTCTTGCGAGGATCCCTCGGGGGAAAAACCCATGAACCGCTCGCAGCGAGTTCCTTGATATTTATGCCTATTAATAACCGATACAACGAACGATGTGGGTTTGTGAATCATCTGTAATATTCCGCATTCGACCAAATTTCTGAAATCCTTCGACCTTTTCTTAATTATTGGCGATTTCTACGAAACGAGATGATCAGTCTTTCGTGAAATCCAATTCTCTGATACATATTTTAAAAAAAATGATATAGAGCGTATCTCGGTATTTCTATCAATGTCATTAAAAAAAGAAATTAAGAGGCAGATCGATTGTAGCATTTTTGGAAATACACTTGTTTGCGAGTCGGTACCCCGAGGCAGAGAGAAAACCTGTCATTAGTCAGATTTCGGAACCTCGTTCCCGCTTAGTCGCAACCACTTCTAAACCCTCTAATGCGCATTTACGCCGAATCTCGACGAACTCGACAGTTTCGAGGGAAACGAGTGACCGCTTCGAATCGACGCCGAACGCGTTCGCCGCGCTCTTTCCTTGGCCTATATAGCCAGCCGGAGCCGAACGAGAAAAGAAATTGGATATGGTCCGCCGTGTGGCGCGGACGGGATAAATGTCCGGCGGCCGCGGAATACGTCGAACGTGAAACGCGTTTTCTAGCGTTTAGAACAGGCGTGTTTCTCAGGCGTTCGGCCGTGCCTTCGTTCGATAGAAAGCGAGGAATCCGTTTGCCGCGGAAGCGGGCGAGCGAGCGCAGCTTGCGAGCCGCTTGCGGCTTTCACGATTACGCTTGCCGCTTGCGCGAAAGTCAATCTCGCAATCATCGGCTCGCGCGGCGCAACCGCGAGTCTCGAGACGTGGTATGACGTCGACAAGATTAATTCCCGACAATTCCGATGAGCACAATTACAATTTCTGATTCGGTTTCCGCATGACGCGCGAACAGGACGGATCTCGCGTTGGTTCTCGCGAGCAATGTGCGAGATACATGATTACAAATTATTTATAAATAATTTATAATTATTTATTTAAAAAATTATAATTATAAATAAAATCCAAACGTGCGAACTCAGCGAAATTATACCGGTTTCGTTCCCCTGTCGATACCCGCATTTTTCACGGAGCAACCAGCCGCGGAATTCCCCGAGGACCGGATCTTTCGCGTGGACATCTTGCCGAAACGTTAAAAATGCATTCCTCGACCCCACTAATTTTCCCCTAATTTCCCGTCCGTGTTCGAAAAAGCCGGAGATAGAGATTGGAGAATTAGTTAGCGCATCCAACCAATTGACTTTAATTACGTGTTTACGTGGACACGCATCGCATGAGCTAAACAAGCTACATTTCGTCATCTGTAGAAAAGATGCATTTCCAGCGTCTATTGTTATTTGGCGGGGAGAGACGGGAGAGCGTTCGATCGCGATTTGATGCCACGGCGACTTTAAAAATTCGCCTCCGGATCTCCCTCGGGGATCGCCCTCGAGCGTTTGGCTCGCGCGGAGCGGTTGCCAAAGAAGAAAAGGGGAGCGAGAGCGTTATGGCGCGAGGGGGAGAAACGTTACGATATCGGCATCGGTCGCGGACCACGAAACGCCACGCTCTCGTACGATATGTGATACGATACGTGCGAGCGGCAGAAATTCCCGGCTCGCGTTTACGAAAAGTCCGCGGGGCCGACTTTCCCGGGGCTCGGCGCTCGTAACGAATTGCGAGATAGGACCTCATGCGCTCTCGCAATAACGACGTCCAGCGCCGAACGTCCGTGCGCGCGTGGATAGACTCGTGGAAAGAGGAAAGGAAAAAAGAGGAACGCGCGTTGTCGCCGAAACTCCGCGCGAAGAGGCTCGCGACTCGTTCACAGTTGACTTCGCGAATTGTATCGTTCGGGTAATGGGGCTTGCGAGCAGAACTCACTTTCACGTCGCTCGCTCGCTCGACCGATCGTTCTCCTTCCTCGCGCCTTCCAGCGAGAATGTATCGCACGTAAGCAAATGTCGCGCTCAATTCAACAACGATGATGACGATGATGACGATTCCGTCCGCTCGGAACGGCATTTTTATCATCGCGAATCTATATCCACGCATGTTTAGGATACACGTGTGCGCTCTACGAATCCGTATGTGAATAGATTCTCATTTATTACATGCCTCAAGTCTCAGGGAATCGCGGATACCCCGCTGGTACCGCTGCTCCACCCCCGCGCCGCAGCGATCGCGCAACGGGATCCCCGCGAGAACTTCCTTTCTCGTCGCGAGCGTTCTCCATATGTTGCGCGCGTTTCGCGGGATCGCGCGATCTCCCGCGGGTTTACGTCTACGTACCTCTCGAGTGACAGCGCCTGGCGAGCACGTCGCCCCGCGACCGCCTCCGCCGTTCTCCACCGCCTACAATATGGTTCACAGACTGGTTCGCGACAGGCACTCGCGCTGCTCGTCACCGCGCTCTCTCCTATCCATAATCGGCGAAAGTCGCGCTGGCTCGACGGCGCGTCTTTCCGCGATTATCGGCGGCGTGTTGTTCGTCGGTCGTTCGAAAATATCCGGTGACACGACCCGCGGGCACTATCATCGGCAAAGGGACAGGGCGCAAGGGTTCCTCGAACGATCCTCGCGGCGCGGTGTGAACGCGACGACCGCGGCTGCCAACTATTCTCGCGGTCGCTCGCGAGCGAGCGAACGCGCGAAATGAACGTGCGATCGGGGGGGAGGTGAAAGGGGAGAACGCGCAGGGTGCCTCGTTAAGCAAGGCGCGCGCCTTTATTCGGTCGTGCCCGCGTGCCCAAGAGCCTCCTTCGACCGCGGCGTATCGCCGTTCACTGCTCCGCCGCTGGTGGACCGCCGCAGCAGTCCTTGCGCCTCGGCACCGCCGCGAGTGAGAGTCACCCAGGACATTCACCATGTTGGTGAACAGTCGCTCGGCGCATGCGCGCGCACCACCCCCTTGGCTCGCTGTCTACCTTCACCGCCGATGACGTCAAAAATAGGACAAGGAGCTAGTGGCCTTTGCTACAAGGCGCGGCGCGAAGGGGGTAGGGGGGGGGGGGGCGGAGGAAGAGAGGAGGGCCACTGAACTGTCCCTCGATGTCTTCTGTCTCGACCTCGCCTCTCTCTACCTCTCTGCAGTGTTCGGATACGGGTCGGGTTTTTTCGCTCATGCGCCGTAGATTCGATATCAGTGAAGTATTAACTTCCAAGAAACATATCGATGGACCCTTGTCAATCTGTCTTGAATGTTTCAAAATTTTAAGAAATCAATTAGAAGTATAAAGTATAAAATAAAATACACACACGCGCACGCACATGTGTGTATGCATAACTCTAAATGAGAGTTTAATAATCTGCATGTGACATAAAAATGTAATATTAAAAAGGATGAAATAAGGAAGAGAAATTGTTAAAGGCTATGGCACATAAAAACTTAAGCAGTAAGCAAACAGTTTGGATTTGCTACCACTTATATTTTGCCTCAAATTCTTGACTATAGAACATAGTTATTGATTGGCTGATTCGCTTGCTATTTAAGTTTTACTGCTTAAATCTTTTTGTATGACATGGCCCTAAAATAATCAAGTTATCTTTAACTTGACTTATGCTTAACTTATCTTCGTAGAATTGCGAAAAAGAGCATCAACACTTTGGCGCCTATATCCTATAAAGCAGCAACGCTACTGTTTTCGCATAATCGCCGTCGCACATGCGTGAAAAACCCGACCCATATCCGAACACTGCCTCTCTGTCACCCTCTTCTTTCCGCCGTTCCTTCTCGTCACTAACGGCGACCCCAGACCCCTCGGTAGGGGCGGCTGGCGATTTAGCGACGAGGGAGGAAAGGGATACGCGTGGATTGTAGGAGCGAAGAATTATTCATAAATTTACTTTATCCTAAAAAAAGTTTTTCGAGAAAAATTTTTGTAGAAATTATATTCGGATGGGATCAATTATTCATGATATCTCGAACGACGAACTCGATATTTCGCGAAGGGAGCAAAGGATACCAACAGTGACGTTTGTCCAAGCTCGCGATCCGTTTCTTCCACTCCCTCGCCTTTTCTCTCTCTTTCTCTGTCACGGAGTCTAGCCGCTCTTTATCTCGTCCTACCACCTCACGTCACGTATGTGCGTGCTCGCATGTGCACGTACGCATCGTCCGTCCGCATTACAAATTTTTGATACCACACGCGGTGCGCGTGTACCTACGGTGGCAGTAGACAAACGGAGTCCTACCAGAAACCAGAATCGCGAGAGGCGTCAGCTGAGGAATCACTCTCGTTCTCTTTGTCGATTTCCTGGAATGCAGGGAACAATGTACCGCGTTCGTGTCTCGTCAAACATGCGCCTACTTTTGCTACTTCGCCAAGTGGAATATCCGGTGGCATCGGATGAATATTAATTCAAAATTCGACGTTCTTGCGCATTATCTCTAGACAACCGTTAGAATCTGCATGGAAAAGAAAATTTGAAATTCATTATGCATTCTCAGAAATTGAAGAAAGTATAACGTAGTTCGATAAATGTAAAGCCAATCCCAAGAATTTGAAAAATTCTTGGCTTGGCAAAATTTCTACATATTAATTTTACCTCATTCGCATGTATGTTGCAAAGTCATTATGTTAATAAAACCCTACTTTGAATTTTCTTATTCCTAGATCTTTAATTAATTTCGCATTAATTATCATAGAAAGATAGAATATTTTTCCATCTATTTTAACTTAACTTAAAAAGGTATTATACTTGTCAGACAGGCATATACATGTGCACGTTATTAATTCATCTGACAGTATTATAAAAAAAAATTGGTGTCTCTGGAGTTTATTAAAGCATAATATGTAAATACAATAAACAAAATCAGGCTACGAGAGCACTGGCCGTTGAACTCTCGTATTTCCAATTCGGTGGTAGAGATCCTTTTGCCTTATAGTAACGTGCCAACCTATGAATTCTCGACTCGACAAGAATCAAACGGAATTTGCTATCTTTATCTTTGCGATTTCGCTCCAAGTGCTTGCGCACGGCGACGGCTTTTTTGATCAGGTAATACAGATCCTCTGGTAGATCGGGGGCCAGACCCATGCTCTTTACGATGCGAAGAATCTTGTTTCCTGTACGGAATCGCACTTGTGCCACTCCATGCGAGTCACGAAGTATGACACCTGCAAAAATACAACATATGTTGCTCGTACACATTTTTTGTTATTTTAATGATCCTTAAGTTTGATATTTTACAAGAGTGTCAGTGATGACCTATTATGAAATGACAAATGATCATATTCACATCAAACACCACTGGATTATAATCTTGCAAACGTGTTTTGTTGAGAGGATCGAATTAAAGATTCCAAGATCCTCTAAATAGTTTGCTTTTAAATATAATAGTTCTTTCAAATTAGTAACTAGTAAGGCTTTTATTAGTAAAAATACAAATACGTTATTAAAATTACCAATTTGAGACGGCGTGTGTCCTTTCTTTGCTAGCTTGTAGATAAGTTCTTTACAATCTTCTGGCGTGAGCTTCAACCAAGTTGGTACACTTCGTCGATAAGGAAGCGCTGACTGGGATATACCCTTTCTAAAAAAACAATATGCTGTCATAAATGCATTATATTAAATTATAAAATTAATATATATAATTATATATATATATACATATATATAATTGATTTATATAGTATTTTTTTAAATTTTAAGAAGGCAGTTAACATTGCACGTCAATAGCTTCATTAAGTACACATGTTTGAGAAATATTTCTCAAACGTTGCATCTACAGGAGAAAATCAAATCGTAATATGGCATCTTGCCATCATGAAAGCACGAAGCATACACGCTAGGTTATGTACTCGAAGAAGCGGCGTGCACCGGTTCGAATCGAGATCAACGCGTCGAAGGAGTCGAATTATTAGATCGCTCGATAATTATAGACTATAAACCCGACAGATCAAAGGATAATTAGACATTCGAGCAGGAAAATGAACAACGGAGCCACATGGTAGCCGAACGAGCACGCCGTCAGAACATCCGACAGGGCGAGGATCTCGATGCTGCGAGAATCGCGAGCGTCGCGGCGGACGGGAGATATTAAAGAAATTGCGTCGATGACAAGATAAACGTTACGTTACCCGTGCGAGTGCATACGACCCATCTTGACGAGTTTTCTTCAATAGCAACGACGTTTGCGAAGGAAGAAAATGAAAGGAAGCGGCGATGGTGGCGCCCTCCCCGCGACTGGGATTAAGCTTCCTAAAGACCTGTTTTAAATGGCTGCGTTCATAAACTGCAACTTAATGATTCTTTACTACGATTGGTTTATACACTTAGGCTGGATCCTCATGCAGACATCGGCGCTTTGACACCGAGCGCTGATTGGTGAAAAATGAGGGTAAATAGCTAGAAAAAGCAACGCTTTATCCAATCAACGCTCGGTGTCACAGCACCGGTGTATGTATGAGGATCTAGCCTTAGGCCGATATTTCATGTGTCGTACGACAAGTCTTTCAAGCTTGTTGATTGGCTGTAGGATAGAGAGATTGTCGGATCTCTCTGTCTTGTAGCCAATCAACAGGCTTGAAAGACTTTGTCGTACGACACATGAAATATCGGCCTTAGATTCAGCGAAAAACTAAAGACAAGAACCAATTATATTAAAGAATCAATAGCTGCGTCCTAGAAAAATGGTCCAATCTCAATTTAGATCTAAATGTATAATCCAATTAGCGCAAAGCGCTTACTAAGCCGCTTTCTCCGCTGAACGCAGCCATTGGCTTTGCGAAACATCGAGGATAAAAATCGATCGATTATAAAATAATAAAAAAATAATAAAGAAAAATCTAAAATGAACAAAATTGACTGTAATATAAACTTATTGCGTTGTGGAAAATGTGTATCAGAAGGCGCATAGTGGCAAATCTAACTAATTAGTTGTAATTAATTAGATTAACTAATTGAATTTAATCCTAATTGATATTCTAAAGATAGATTCCACTTGACGCTCGCGAGCATCAGTTTATTCTTTTTTAATTTATTTGATAAAAACAACAAGGATAAAATGGCAAAAAAGCAATTTAAGCACTTTTCGCTGATTGGATTATATTTTTAGATCTAACTTGAGACACTGATCTGCGAAATATATTCACACTAACGTTCATAATTTATTATAATTATAATTTATTATAATCAAAATCTCAGCTACGATCGATGTGTGAGACAACTTTTCGTAAAATCATTGTTCACGAAAATCGAGCTTTTTCTGGTCATGGAAACGTTAATTCTCTTTTATATTAACGCAACTGTTGGAGCGGGAAGATTACGTTCGACATGTTCGTTCACGGTTCCATTCGCGTTTGGCTTCGAGATATTTGAAATTTACGTACGATCGTAAGAAACTCGGAAGAAAAAGCGGGTTCAAGTGCGAATAGACTCGAATCCCCGGGAAATTTGCGCCCCGTCGAGATTGCAGCTCGCTCGTTCAAATCGCACGACCGCGTGCTCACTTCCGGTCGGTCGGGCACTACGTGCGTCGTTTCCCGCACCGTTCCCGACCGCGGCCGCGTCACCAAGTCGTCGGCGCCCGATCGGTCGTCCGTCTAATCGCGAAATCGGAATTTCGCGTGCGCGGAAGGCGCTGTCCTCGGCGCCGCGACCGTGCCACCGTTCCGTCGACCGTCCCGAACGCGAGGCCGGAAGTGACGTCGCAACGTCATCCATACACACCACCACGGCACGGTACGGCGTCCGCGATCCAATATGTCCGCAGTCTCGCGATAGAGCTCGTACCTTTTCGATATTACTGTCACTGGGTAAGAGTCCGAGAGGATAATTCCGACGCGAACGGCTCGGGGCCGTTCCGTCCGTACAGCGGCCGTGGGATCGGCCGCGATTCGCCGGCGTGCGACGCGACCGCGGGAGAAATCGGGAGCGACACCGTGAGTGAGAGAACGAGAGGGACAAAGTGAGAGAGAGCAAGCGCGAGGAAGAGAGCGGAGCGGGACGGAAATCGAGAAGCGTCAACTACGGGGTGCATCGGTCGCTCGCTAGCGCACGTCCTCGCGAGCCCGTCCCCGAGCCATCGGGCGCGACCGCGACGCGGGATCCGCAGCGTCGTCGCCCCCCCCGAACTTTCGCGACCGCGAACCGACGTCGACGACGCCGTGAGAGCGCGCGCGAGATCGCGGAACCGTCCGCCACGACGCTGTCGTCCACCTGCGATCCGAGACCGAGACGACGACGACGACGATCCTCCATGTCGATCGCCAGCGCCGGGGACTTCTCGGCCAAGATCTGAGGTCCCGGAACGGCCGCGAGCGCGCCGCGCAGCAGGCATCAAGTAATCCCCATTCCTCTCGTTCCGTTTAAGAGATTAGGCCAATACGCAAATTCGCCCGCAAACTGACGCGAAGCAAACTAGGATCCAACAGCGCAAGCTGTTGGATCTCTGCTGTTCGAGCTGGATGAGGGATCGAGCGATATTTTCGATGTAATAATATCGAGATGACCGAACGATTTGTTTGTCACTTTGAATCGAAAATAAGCAGCATAGTGGATGTAAGTTGAGATAACGCTAGAAATTCTTGGTTACAGATCTAGAGAAGTTCAGTGGGTATGAATTTTAGCGATAGTCAAGATGTCAAGCGACAGCGATAATACCTGTACGATACGTCATCACACTCACAAACGCAAGAAAATTGTCATTAGCGACAGTGATAGCAGCGATGAATCTGTTATTGTACAAACTCGAAGAAAGAAGAAAATACTTGTACGTGTGGAAATTTTATTTGATTCTTATTAAATAAAATTTTTAATCTTTTTTTTTTGCATTCGCAGAATCTATTAATCTCTTATTTGCATTGCCTTTCTTATTATGCAAATAGTGAAGAATATATATATATTGTAATGAATTATGATGATTTATTTATACATGAAAATGTATGCATAAATCAATGATGTTACAGTTTTATTTGATGATCTAATCTTATATATGGTTTAATTTTATACTTTGAGTTAACTTATTGTTTATTAAAATCATAATTGCAATTATATTACTCTTTCAGAGAGTCGTTAGCGAAGGAGAAAGTAGCAGCGACGATAGTGATGTACCTAAGCCTGTGATTAGACGACAAAACCATGTAAATATTATAGCTTTTATCTTTTTTACAGAAATATTTAGCTAAATTCATTGATATGTTTTTATTGTCTTTATTAATATTATTTTGTTGCAGAGGGTTATTAGCGAAGATGAATCTAATTACAATAGCAGCACGGAGGAAAGCGTATCCATTCAGAATGGTTAGCATCTTTATTATTGATGTCTTGAAGTATTAGTATACTGTACTTGTTAAAACATTCAATGTCATGCATGTTACAGATAATAGTAGCACATCCGAAAGTGATTGGGAAAGTGATTGGATTAGTTCTGATGAATTGAATGAGGATCCCAACAATTATAATAAGCATAAAGTTTTATCAAAACCTAAGAGTATTGATAAACCCAGTTCCTCTTCATTAACTAATGCCAACTCCGATAGCAGTGACGATCAATCAGAAAAATGTCCTATATGTCTGCTACCATTTAGAAAACAACAAGTCGGTACTCCATCCGCATGCGATCATTGCTTCTGTTTAGAATGTTTATTGGAATGGAGTAAAAATATTAACACTTGTCCAGTGGATCGTATACTCTTCACTACAATTGTTGTTAGAAATCATTTCGACGGCGAGGTAATATAGCTATTTTTTAGATTAATATATTTTTTCTGACTTTGTTATCAAAAAAATATATTACTATATAATTACGTGAATGTTGTGATTCGAAAATAGCACTAATAGTGTAAGCTATATAAAAAAAAATATTTTACTGATGTAAAGAAACCGGGTAAATAAATTTAAAAATTTATATCGCAATTTTAATGTGCATCTCTTTTTATCTTAGGTTATAAATCATTTACCAGTAGAAGCTGTGCCGCGTATTGAAAATCAAGTGCCGGACGATCCAACATTTTGCGAAATATGTCATCTAAGTGACAGGGAAGATCGAATGTTACTTTGCGATGATTGCGATCGCGGCTATCATATGGAATGTTTAACACCTCCAATAACTACAGTTCCCATTGAAGAATGGTATTGCCCAGGATGTACCCAAAGAAACTCAACTAGAAACTCGACTAGAACGGTAATCACACACCCACACATTCAAATCATTCTTATTCATATTAAAAAAATATTTATATATAAGACAAGTTATAATAGTAGTAATGGGAGCTGATGGGACTATCAGTTTTTATACAACACTTAAAAATTTTCCTCTGTGACTCTCGCTAAAGATTAGGAATTTAAAAATCCATCTGTACAGGATGTGTGGGTTCGAACTCGCAACTTGTCACTTACGAGTTCATCTCACGTGGAATTATACGACATCCTCAAGACAAATTATATATTATCAATAAATTTATAGGCTACAATTTAACTAAATCATGTTGGCATATAAAAGATGTCTTTTAACAACTATACATTAATTGCAAATTAAAGTTTATTTCTTTAAATAATGATATTTCAAGTTTAACATGTATTATCTGTCATATTACATGCTCGCTTCTTGTATTATTAGGTGATTTGAGTATATATTTGTTTATGTAATTTATATATATTTTCACAATATATATGCTTAAGATTTTATTTTAGGTAGAAATATATAAGAAACTAATTATTAAAAATTGCAATTTAAAATTACAAAAAAAATAAATTTAAATTGTTTAATATTCTGATAAAAACTTAATTTATATAATAGTTCTCTAATTAACTTTATGAAATATTCTGTGATGTATAGAAACATTACTTTTTATAAAAACCATATGGATAATGAACATAAAAGAACATTAATTTTTTTATTTATCTTTGCAGAATTTGTCGAGTTTTGTGCCAACTCTTATAACAACAGGGAGAAATTCTAGAAATTCTCGATTTCTTCGTGAAATGAGAAGGAACTTAACATACTTAAACATTTTTCGTAATATACTTCCTCTCCCTGTCAGTAATTATGTATGTAATTACGTACGTGATACGTACATACCTGCTCGTCGCGCTCACAGAGTGCGCAATCACAATTCAACAGACGTTATTGAACAATTTATTGATCCGAATCAGCCGTCTACCTCATCCGGCCTCGATTCGATTGGTGATAATAGTCGAAGTCGTTCTCCGAATACTAGCCTAGAAGGTAATGCTTCTTCCACGCGTTCGAAGACAAAGTCTAAGACCAAAACGTCAAAAAAGAAAAAGAAAAGTGTCAAGAAGAACTCGAAGAAAAGGAACAGTAATCTACTTAAAGAAGTACGAATCAAAGAATTAAACAATGACGGCGAAGAGGAAGAAATAGTGACATATGTCAAAGTCGCATCCACATCATCGAGAAGGAAGTGTAAGAAAAAAACAAAGAAAACGAGCAAGGTATAACGCCAATTTCTCCTCAAATGTAGCATAATAGCTTAACACGTAACATTGCTCGTCGCATTGCCAGATGCGTATATGAAATTATCTTTAAATTTGACTTATTTTAATGTTTACGATAAGATGAACATATACCTTGTCGACATTTTTTTAATTAATTAATAAGTAAAAATTTTTATATGATTCCCGTATTCTTGTACTACGTTTATTAATTATTTAAAATTATATATATATATTTTATTCACATTAAATTGAATTGTACGGTCTGGTAATGTCAGCGTCTCATTAAGTGTTCATCATCTTGGACTTTTGATCCAAACTATCCAGTTACTGCTGTATTCCCCAGTCATACTTATATCACCTTCGTAACACAATTCAATTGAATTAGACTTTTCGATTGTAACTCATTGTTCTTAATTTATATAAATAAAACGATTTTCTCACACTAGATGCACTTGGTTTTTTTTCTTAATTTTGCTTAAATGACTTTATCATATTCATATGCTAAATCTCAGAAACTTCAACAGTGTCAACCGTTTAATTTTAAGATTATGCGATTGATTTTTTAATGCTATGACTTTTTTATTTGTAATATATTGTGATATACTATAACCCATAACATAAAACATAAGATATATTTTAATATATAAGTTAATAAAAAATAAGAATATACTTTTATAATTATACACGATAAAAATAATTAAATCATGTATAAGAAACATTACTCAAGAGCATTGCCAAGAGCAATGCATCTACTTAAATCAAGAGTAACATAAGCTAAATCTTAAAGAACAATGAATTTACAAATTAATTTAATAGATATACCTATTTCAATGAAACTTTAATTATCTTGCTTTTAAAATAATTATAATTTACTAATTAAACTTGTACCTTTTCTAGGAAATTACATTCAATAAAATCTATTAATTTTACTTACTTTACTAACTTGCTCCAACTTATATATCTTATCTTGAAGACTTCTCAACAAATTTGAAAAATTTTAAAGAGAATTTTTTTTTTTGGTAACACCTATTCCTCATGCTACTTTGTTTTATTTTCTACATATAACTTATTATTAAACGTATTGTCTATTATATTTTTTATCATCTTTATAAAAGCACATATGTAGTTACTATTTCTCCAGAGGAGAATATACGAACGAGCGCGCACTGCGTCCGTGCTGACTAGCACACGAACGGTAAAAAGAAGATTGGCCTCTACACTTGGTATGAAGAAGCCGAAGGTGCCGCTGCTTGTACCTACCATGAAAAACAACATCTTTATTCCTAAAAAAAGCGCTCTCAGAAGCGCCAGATACAACGCCGGTATACCTCAAGTCAGTCTCTTTGGAAATAATCTGGGATTAGATTATAGTCCTCCTGGGTGAGCGATTCTATTTATTCACTTCTACGTGCACTGATCCATCAATTAGTCTGTGTAATTTCTTTATTGTTAACATAAATAAAGATGCAATATATTTTAGTAATGTATTGGATTGCATATTGTTTTTTGATTTTGCAAAGTGCACCTGTATAAGATATTGCTCTATAACGTTTAATCCTCTATTGTTTAGAAGAGTTTTGATTTAAAAAGTTCTTTTTCTCTTTCTCTCAAAATATCGAAAATAAAAATATAAGAAAATAATATTTTAATGAAATATATTTTTCTCCTTAGATCTGACGACGATGAATATTCCATTAGCGTTGGAAGTGGTCCAATGATAAACTTACGACAACGACGATCGGCGGTACCCTCAATCAGACGCCGTTCTGTTTTAAAAACTATCATTGATCCGGTCAACGAAGATAATATTGGCATAACAGATCTATTGAGCAGCATAATGAGTAGTCAGGAATTGTGGCATTCGACCAAAAAGAAGGACGACGTAATCTTGAAGGCTGACGGTATGCTGATGGTAAATAATTCTGAAAAGGAAAACAAGCACAGTATTAATAACAACGAGAGCCCGAAGAAAGAAAAGCAAGTTGAGAAGGAAATTATGCAACACGAGGAGACGATTCTGCAGGTGGATACGCCATTGGATCTGTCTAATATTAATTCTAATGACATCACGCAGGCGCCAATGTACAACAATCCTTGCGGCGGAGGTGGTAGTGGTGGCGGAGGTGGTGGTAACCGAGGCAACTTCCGGGGTGGCTATGGCCGTGACAACAGCCGACATGGCGGTCACGGGGGGCAGACCTACGGCGGTGGCCGGGATTCACTGCCGCCAAGCGGTGGTGGCAGACACAATTATAGCGGCGGGGCCGGCGGTCCGCGGGACAACTTCGGGAATCGCGATTTCGGTCCGCCGCCGTTCTTCAATCCAAATTTTGAGCACTGCGGCGGACCACCCATGTTCGGCGCCCACGTGCCGCCGCCGCCGTTCCGCAGCCGCAATCCTCAACACTTCCGTAACGAGCGAATGCGTTTTCCGCTGCCACCACCGCTTGGCGAACGACCGTTTAATTATACGGACGGCAATGGCGGTTTCGAGAGGCCGCCGTTTCCGCACGTGACGGACCGATTTCCTAGACCTAGGCCACCTCCGTTGGGCATACCGCCTCCCGGTGGTTCGTCCGTCGCACCACCAAACGTACCGGATCCTATGAATATACAGCCGATGCATATGCACAACAGTCTACCTCCGGTCAATCTGTCGGAAGATATGACACGGAACTTTCAGACGCCGTCCGAGCAGAACGATCGCATTGTGATGCCAGATCCTGTGGCCATGTCGCCCGTAATTACGTCACCTGCAGCTGCGTCGCCTGCTATGCGACAAGACAACGATGATTGCGATATCTATTGTGACATTGAACCACCATCCAAGTCCGATTGCGATCCACAAGAAGAACTTCATAATAATAGCTCGATGATTCTGTTGCCGCCACCGGAGCCACCGTCCGGTTTATTGGATTTCGAGGAAAACTCCAGAAGCGACAAGGATGATAGCGAGCAGGAATTGGTGATCGACGACAGTCACAAAGAGGATATATCAAGAAATTTGCCGGCAAGTGGTGACAAATACGATCCGTTCGCGGCTGACAGCGATAGCAATGACGATATCGCCACTCCGTTAAAGACAGCGTTAGAGAAGAAAGAAGTGTCGCGAAACAGATTAGACAGTTGTAACATACCTATGCCAATTGCGCCGCCATTGGTCTCTGCGACTTATCCTCCGATGCCAACGACTGCCACGACGACGACCCAAAGCAGAGAGCGTCCACAGGAGTCCATTCGGTTAACAGCGTACGATGATGAAGATGATAATGATTCACAGTCAGATTGCCCGAATTTTTCCATTTACTCGTCGCAGACCATGGACGTGGCTAGGCATACAGAACAGGAATTGTCACAGCAGCTCGGACCGCTACAACCGCCGCCGATACCGCCCAATATCCCTGATGACGATGATATTATTGTGGGGGATGTTCAAGCCTGCGATCTGCCGGATGTGCCACCCGAACCGGCCGATCCCTATATTGAGGCACTACAGAAAGAACGACAAATTCTGAGTAAGATACCGCCGAAGAAGATTTCGCACGACTCGCATCGTGGTAAGATTACCTTCAAGATCGGTAACAAGCTTAGGCTTAACAATCGGCTAAGCGGTCTGCACTCGGACGATCATTCACAGAGCACGAGTTTACTTCAGAAAAAAACAGTGACACCGGCACTGCCAATCGACAAACAGCAACAAGAGCGAGAGAGCGACAAGGATGTCAGTTCGTCAAAGCCAATGATAGAATCCACAGCCGTACAATCATCGATAGCGTTGAATCAATTGATAAAAATAGGACCACAATTTGCTGAAGAAGAAGAAGAAAAAGAAAAGAACACTGAGTCCGTTCAAGCGAGTCCGAAGAAAAAAGAGCTGTTTAAACTTGATAGTCGACGTGGAAGCAAAGAGTTTCGTTCGGAGAGTTCATCGGATGAGGAAGCTACGAAGATGAACGAGAGACCGAAACATGTGGATGCTTCATCCAACAGAAAAGAAGAAGAAAACAATGAACAGGAAGTGTTGCGATCGGTGGCGACACCGCACGAGAACATCGCAGAAAGCGCGACAGTGTCATCGTCCGCTCTTGACATAGCCCGATTATCACCGAAGAAAGTGGACAGCGAGCTGAGTATAGAATGCAGTTCGGAGGATTTGGAAGGTGGTGATATAATGAACAAGACCATATTGTCGAACTCGAAGATCGAATTACGAGGTGAGATGAGTGCGTGTGATGACTCACGAGAACGAGATTCGAGCAGTGATGACGACAATCGTTCGCCGAGCAGCCATAAACTTACTAAAGCGAGTGGTGACGACAAGGATGACGATAAAGCATTGAGTGACAATGAGGATCCAAATTTATTGGATCAGCGGCATGAAAGCAAGGAGAGTTTCTCGACGATAGATGATGAAGCAGAGCAGTTCCCGATCGAGAAAGACAAGCTAGATAGGCTGCCTGTATCTGCCACTTTCATCGATAACAATTGGGAATCGGATGGCGCTTACACACCTTGCAAAGATGAACTGCCCATGAGGAACGAGAATATGCAAATAGAA
Source organism: Cephalotes varians (assembly GCA_037157785.1). Classification (NCBI taxonomy): domain Eukaryota; kingdom Metazoa; phylum Arthropoda; class Insecta; order Hymenoptera; family Formicidae; genus Cephalotes; species Cephalotes varians. The sequence continues at coordinate 482,190 of JANQDE010000008.1, forward strand.
AAATGCACAATATCGTTCGAAGCCGATTTGGAGCCTATTACACCGACAAAGGACAAGACGAATGACGATCTAGATGACTGCAGGTCACCGGCTGGTTATGCCGAGTTGGGCACTGAGGCTATCTCCGAAACCGATGAAGTAATAAATTTCGAGGAGGAATTGATTGCCTTGGCGTTACGAAAAGAAAAAGAAAAAGAGATGGAGGATGGCGAAATACTAGACGAGAGCAAACTGGACACGAAGGAGCGTGAAAGATTGAAGGAGGAGAAAGAAGACGAAAGCAAGAAGAGGAGAAAGAAGGACAAGAAGGAAAAAAACAAAGAGAGCACGGAGAAAAACAAGGAAAATATTTCGTCAGATAATTTGGTCGCGTGGAAGAAACTTTCAAAGAGCACGAAGGACAGGCCATATCGCGATAAGGACAAACGATCCAGGTCAAAGGAGAAGGAAAGAGAAAAGGATAGATCTTCTAAGAAAAAGATGAAAGAAATTGGTAAGAAGAAAGAGAAAAGGAAAGAGTTACCGCGATACGATGTGAGAAAGATCGTAGCCGAGAAACCGTCCCGACCGAGGAAGGATGAATACGGCAGAGATATCAGAGAGAAGTCGCGAAGCAGATCGGGAAGTCGCTCATCAAATAAAATTCAATCAGGCTCGAAAAATCGACGGAGTCGATCGTATTCGAAGGGACGGTCGAAGAGCAGATCCCGTCTCCAGTTGTCCTGGTCGAGGGATCGCGGCCAATCGTACTCCAAATCGTGCCGTTCTAATTCGCGTAGAAGATCGTCGTCTCGTACTAGGCATAAATCGCGAAGACGTTCTCTGTCGAAGCGGCACTCTATTTCTCGCAGAAGATCGCGATCAGTGTCGCGTAAGCGGCGATCGCTATCGCCCAGGCGACGTACTAGGCGATCACTGTCGAGATCGCGCGACAAGCGGAAGGATAAGACGAAGAAATATAAGTCACGCAGTCGCTCGAGGAATCGTAAGAGATCGCGCAGCAAATCACCGAAGAGAACGTCGTCTAAGACGCATGAGAAGAAGCACGGCAAGAGGAAAGCGCACAGTCGGTCGCGATCGAAGGATAGGTCAATTTCGCGAGAGCGCAACAGGAACTGGGATCAGTTGAATGAGAAGAGCCTAGACCAGCAGGAACAGCAGCAGTTCCCGCGTGAACGTGAACGTGAAGAGCGCGAACGTTCATGGAGCGCGCAATGGACGCCGTCTTGGTCGCGTTCGAGATCAAAGACACCACCGCACATCCAGCAAGAGCAGATCAGCTCGCGAAATTGGTCACCGCCATCCGTGCTAGATAGCGTGTCACCAAAGAACCTGACTGTCATATTGACAAACAAGGAGGCGATAAAGAAGAAGAAGAAGGAACGCCGGAAAGAAAGTCGGAAATCCAAGGAGGCAGAGAAACGGAGGAAGAGTAAGCGCAACAGGACCCCGCCACCATCGAAGGAAGTATTTGCCAGCGGTGATAACATACTGGTTAGTGTATGCTTCAATAAAGACAACGAGATAAATCCATCAGCAACACCAGAATTACCACCAACCATACCGTTGTCACCACCAATAAAACGCCGACGAAGAGAGTCCGTTCAGACGGAGGCGACGCCTTCCGCGAAGCGATCAAAGAAAGAGAAGACGAAAGATAAGCGATCGAAATCACCAAAGTTGAAGAAGGATAAGAAAAAGAAATCCAAGGCGGCGGAGATCGCAGCGACGAAGAAACCTGTGGCCGTGATCGATCTGGATCAGTCACCGTTTCGCGAACAAACGCCATCGCCCCGCGACGTTATAGTACTGAGCGATGACGACGACAAGCAAGCACAGGAAACGCTCGCCGCGTCGCCAGAGCAATGCCCACCGTCGCAGGCTTCGCCGCCGCGCGAGCAGTTCGTTTCGCAAGGCCCGAAGACACCGCCAGAACCGCAAATAAAATTCTCCATAAACAAACAACCCAGCAATCTTAGACCGTCTCTAATAAATCCGCTGTTGGAGGAGGAAGAGGAGGAGGAGGAGGAAGAGGAGGAAGAAGAGGAAGAAGAGATGATGGATGAACGGGCCGAGGAGGAATTAGAGATGCGAGCGCAGGAGGAACTGGAGCTGCGTCTCAAGATTGGCCCCAACACACCTCCCGAACCACCGACATCTCCGCCAACCTCGCCGGACGCTTATGATCCCTTCGATCCGACTAAGTCTCGTTCGCCAACACCGGATGCCAGCCAAGAAGCTACGCCAAACGACGAATGTGATCGAGTACAACGCAACTCTCCCAGAAAACACGACGGAGCTACGGACACTCCGTTACCATTGGATGAGCCCAATCAGCAGCAAGATCAACCCAGTCAGGAGAAGCCAATAGAAAAGCCAAAGATAATATCGATAGTTACTATCAAGAGACCGTCGCCTCAGAGAGACGTCTCCGCATCTCCTGTACCGGAAAGTCAGACCGATATAGCTCAGTCATGCAGCAGCAGTCCGCCCAAGACCCAGCAGAATCCTCAGAACGTGCAATCGACCGTCAATCCGTTCAGCACTATCAATCCCGTGCTAGCAACGGTGGCGGCTGCAGTGCAAAGAAGCTTCAATGCCAGCACGCCTAACACTACGCAAAGGACTTTGTTGCAGGTATATTTTCGATTTGTTATTTAAATTTTAAATTTAATCAATTCAATCTGACAAATTGCCAAATCAAATCTCGGTTCTATCTCGGTTTGGCACTTGGTTTTTTTGCAGCCTAGTCGCATCTCGCCAAGCAATCAGATAAAACAACGCACAAATGACAGGCCGCAGCTTCCTAATGTATTTGCGAATTCTGCGAAATCATCCCTTATGGCGCGGTCTTCCAAATCGACTCAGAATAAAAGCTCGACAATAGGGCAGAATGGAAACGATGCGACCATAGATATAACGAATGACAATGTCGTCGACATGTCATCCCCTTATTCACCCGGATCGACTCTGAGTGACAGCCTGTTCGATCCGCCTAGCCCCGTCAACTTCAATAACTCGCCTGTTGCAAATGCACCACCGCCTGCCACTGCTAAAACAAGCATACCAAAGGTCAACAAGAATGCAGAGAAGAAAGATGCATTTGACGCGCTGTTCGGTGGAATACTGCCACCAGTTAAGACTGCAACTAAAAACAGAAGCAAAAAGATCGCCAAGGAGAAAACGAAGAAGAGTATGTATTTTTTAATTTTTGCCTTTCAAATCAAGACGAAAGTCTGAATCTTATTTGTAGTAATTATTATTTGAATAATATAACAGATGTTATAAGTTTGATCTCTTTTGCAAGTTTTATCATAATTTAATGATTAACAATTTTTTAAATAATATTAATGGACAAAGACATTTCGATAATTAACTTATTAATGTAAATAATATATTTTATAGCTACCAATCCGAAGGTTGGCGTACGCATGGACGAAAATCAGCTTCAAATTTTGGACGATCTTCCTAGCTCTGCCGTAGAAATGCAAGTTAAAGACAAGGTATATCAATGATATTAATATAATCTATATTACAAAATATGCAAAATATATATATGTAAAAATCTGTTTTTATCTATAACGTTATAGTTTCTTAAGAAATTAAACCGACAAGAGAGAGTTGTGGAGGAAGTGAAATTAGTTCTCAAACCCCATTATACCAAAAAACACATCACAAAAGAAGAATACAAAGACATCATGCGCAAAGCAGTACCTAAGGTAAATACTAAACTTACATTTTCTATTAATCAGAAACAATAATTAAATATATGTATAGTCTGATAATATAAATTTAAAAAATTATATATATGTCACAATCTATATTATATAATTACAGATATGTCATAATAAGACAGGCGAAATTAATCCTAAAAAGATAGCCCATCTAATAGAAGCATATGTAAAGAAATGTCGAAATAACAAGAAGAAGACGTCTACCAAAATAACGAAACCTACGTAAGTGAAGTATGAAAGTAATCGCATATATGGCTTTTTATATATTACAAACTGAAGTCTAGGGCGCGCTTAATCAATATATATATCGTACACAACCCTTCAATCTTGTGAACACAATTAACGCATCTTCATGTAACTGCATTTAATGGAAATTTACAGGAAAACTCTATGGAGTTGATCACGTGTTGGCAATTCTAGCGCATTAGAAACTCCTTCAACGTTAGGCCTCTCATTAGACCACGCGTAAAACACATTCTATCTTCTGGATGGTAAGTGAATTAGAAGTATGCATATAATATATATGCATATATATATATATATATATATATATATATATATACATACATATATATACATATATATATATATATATATATACACATATACATGCATACATTTATAAATATACATCTATCGAAGCGAAATATGTGTGTGTACATACATAATTCATTAATTGTATAAGCGTAATATTTTTATTTATCTAATTGTTTAAATACGAGAGAATAAGAGTTTGTGATTACTATTATTATTCACAAATATTAACGTCTAGACACGTTCGCGCGTATTCACGAAGGCGTACGACGATGTACGGCCTCTGTTCGACATACGGCCGTACATTATTGCGATGCCTTTTTAAATGGGTTCGGATCACGATCAACGATCCTTCGCAAAAATTAATTAGGAAATATATTGTACGATAAGGTCATATTTTAGAGTGTGATTGTGTAAGTAAAAAAAAGAAATGAATAACAAAAGAACGCTCAATTCGAGTTGCTTATTTATGAAAGAGAAATGGCCAGGTGTATTTTCCCAGCAACTTGCGCTGTGAAATCAGTGGATTCTTAAATCTAAATCTAAATCTAGTACATTCTTAAATCTTTATATAAGCGAAAAACGGCCTGCAGAGATTTTTTTCATACATTTCCATGAGCAGGATATATGCGGCACCCTGTTTCACTTTATACTTTGTAAACAAAACGGCACACGTAAAACACACATTTCACATTCAATCAGCGACTTCAGATGTAAATAAATCATGTATAAAATTGTCAGACGTTGTCCCCTTATGTGAAATTGAAGTTTGCGTTTTTATTATGCGTTCGCTTACGAGTCGTGTCTGTACCGATATATAAAAAAGATTTTTAGACTTTCAGGAAACGTCAATGTGTAATAACAATCCGTTCCGCTTTTMAAAAAAAAAAAGAATACTGTCTTACTGTAACTTATATTCATGTCTCGCATTAAACGCGATTTATAGTTCACATGATATGTCTCCGTTATGTATATGTATATACATACATATATCATGTTACATACGATCTTGATAATTTACTTGATACGAGATTAATGAGATACAGAATTAGAATTAGAACTTCGTTGAGAATAAGCGAGACGTGAACTTACGTATGTTACTTGTAAGAAGACAAGACGCTGCGGAAACGGCGTTTTTCATTTTTTTCGTGAGGTACTCGATGTTCCAAAGTGCAGAATGTAACGTGTCGAAACAGCAGTATATAATCAATTTACGCAGTGTAATCAAGTGCAAGTGAGTTACGTCTATAAGTAACGTAAAGGCTACAACTTTTGCATACATTCGTAGGATACAAACGTTCGTTTTAAGCATCAGCACATAGGTATTTTTTCAACTGATAAGAATATATAAAAAGAAATTAATACTGAAACAAACATCCCGTGAATAATGTTCGTCTACTTCGTATTTTAACGGCACGCTGTGGAAATCCTAACTTTGGAAAATACTGTTATATAAAATATACGTTTATACGTATTTTTTATCCGCAATTAATAAATGAATACTGTATTAGCTGCCATATAAAATTTTGTTGTACATTTTACGACCGAATTGTACGCTCATATCGTACGCAAATACACTATGTGTGGATAGGTTTTATACTTTTTACGTATAACAGCGAAAATTACATCCTCTTTGGAACGTATACAGGTACTTATAAATATATATACATATATATATGTATCAAAAACGTACGACACTGGCTAAGGTGTGAATTAAAGCGAAATATGTGACGGTTCTTCGTATCATAGAAATGTCATCAATGAGATCACATCGATATTCATAATGTAATGATTATGTCAATGATTATGTCAATGATCATTACATCAGTAAAATGATGTTAAATCCATCGTTAATTCTTGTGTGTATGAACTCTCTTTTGTACTAAATAGCAATGTACATAAACGAAAGAAGAATAAAGAGTTTAATATTATCGAACTTGCTTATTTGTATTGGCGAATCACACCCTGCGAGATTGATATGCGTTTATGGATATTATTAGATATCGCAATTATTATAATAACGTTATCGCACACTCTATCTTTCTAAACTAATCTTTTTTATTATTAAACAAATTAACTTCTTGCAATTATCTTGTTTTAAATAAAAGAAATCCAAGATCTCTATCTCGAAAACAAACTTTCGAACGTGAAGAAGGATGCAACTTGCACAAAAGCAGACATTAAGGTGCAAAAAGATTTTGGGAAAAACTAAGAAACTAAGAAATGATATTTTAAAATATTTATATGAATTTATCTTTAAAAAAATAAGAGATTAAGAGAGAATCCTTCGAAACCCATCTCAAAAATAATAGCAAACAAAATTCTATTTAAATTTCGCACCTTTCAGGAAATTATAATTTGAAAAAAGAAAATTGAAATAAACTATGAATATTTTTTATATTTCTGCATTATTTTGTGTAATTTTTTAAATAAATTTTTTAAATAAAAAATATATATACATATAAATTTATATTTTATTATATATATAATTTAATTTAATCTTATAAATTTTATATATAAAAAATTATTTTTAAATTATGTATAATTTATATATAATATTTTGTATATTATATAAGTTTATACTCTCTATTTTTATATTGTGCACAAATATACATATACTTTTGTACACAAAATATAATTAAAAAGCAAAGCGGACAAGCGAACTATAGGCTTCGGAGAGAATATATAAGCCGAAAAAAAAAAGTTTGAAAGAAAATTGGTACATTTTCTATGTTATGTCAGATACCGGTAGAATATGCTCGAGATGTGACAATGACAAACCGTCAATGAGATGAAGAGAGATAAGGTGGTCGCGTGTTCGTCGTGACACGTGCGTCTTACGTACGAAAATAATAAATTAACGCATGTAAACGCTATGTTAAAGACATTGGCACGGCACACGATAAGTTTTCTTCATCGCGATATTACCGTAAGTAAAATGATCGTGTTCTTAAAATAAGGATTTAGAAGTAAGGTTATGTTAAAACAACATCGTCGACGCCGACTTCGAGCTCTTTTCTGGCGAACGGGGATATAACACTTGCGGAACGTATCAAGTAGGTAACAGATCTATTTTTGCAGGTGAGGAAATACGAGGTAACGAGAACGGTGCACGAGAAAGTTTGGAGGAGGACCAGGATGGGCGATGTGCCATCGTCGAGGATCGACCCCGTCGTCATGAAGCTCGATAGCCCGGAGTTCCGCTCCGTCTTCACCCCGGAATTGCAGACCCTCGCGAGCCTGTTCAAGAAGCACAATTACGAGCTGAGGATCGCCGGCGGCGCGGTGCGCGACATCCTGATGAACAAGCAGCCCAAGGACCTCGATTTCGCGACCGACGCCACGCCGCAGCAGATGAAGGAGATGTTCGCGAGCGAGGAGATCAGGATGATAAATGAGAAGGGTGAAAAGCACGGGACCATCACGGCGAGAATAAACGACAAGGAGAACTTTGAAATCACCACTTTGAGAATCGACGTTCTGACCGATGGACGACATGCACAGGTGGAATTCACGAAGGACTGGAAGCTGGACGCTAATAGGAGAGATCTGACTATCAATTCCATGTTCCTCGATCTCGATGGCAAGGTGTACGATTATTTCTATGGTTACGACGATCTGAAGAAGAAGAGGATAGTTTTTGTAGGTGATGCTAGTGTTAGGATACGCGAAGATTATCTTCGAATCTTAAGGTACGCTATGCTACTAATGTATGTATATTATGTATATTATACAATACATATGTATATTTTGCAAATTTTATCATAACATTCCAATATAGCATTATCGTGAATATGTATTGATAGGTGCACTGAATCTTTGAGATGCTTACATCAGATTTGCATTGTTTAATTGCTTACATCAGATTTGCATTGTTTAATTGCCAGGTATTTTCGTTTCTATGGAAGAATAATGGACAGTCCAGATCAGCATGACGAGGCTACGATAAAGGCGTTGAAGGAAAATATCGATGGCTTAGAACAGATATCAGGCGAGAGAATTTGGAACGAATGGAACAAGATCTTAACTGGCAACTTCGCCTTAGAACTGACTCTAAAGTTGCTTGAGTGCGGTGGCAGCAGATACATCGGTCTACCTGAGAAACCCAACGTGGAAAACTTCCGAAACGTTTATCAGCGCGCGCAGTCCAATAATGTGAATTTGAAGCCTATATCCTTGATCGTATCGATGTTGAAGGATGAATACGAAGTGATAAAGTTACATGAGAGATTGAAACTCTCTAATTCCGACAGAGATCTGGCGCTTTTCCTGGTTCAGAACAGGGAATACAAGCCCTGTGAAAAACCGTTGAGGCGTTATCAGCAGCTTGTCCTTCTTCAGCAAACGAAGAGATATGACATCTACCAAGAATACGTAAAAGAGTTATTGAGATATTGTGATGAAATGCAGCTTCTGGACGAATTCGAACGATGGGCAATTCCGAAATTTCCTGTCAGCGGTAGCATGCTGATGAAACACGTGCCGATGCAGAAGATGATCGGCAGAGTCTTAAATGAATTGAAAAGGATATGGATCGACGCGGACTTTAAGCTCACCGGTGAACAGCTTATGGAGCATGTACCGAGTATTGTTACTGAATTAAAAGAAAAATATCAAACTCTAGATAAAGACTACAGGAACAAGAAATTAAAAAAAATGAAATAAACATTTTCGAAATACCGAGGTAGTTTTGTGTACCTGCAGCAAACATTATCATTTCATGAACAAAAATTTAATAGATTGTTTAATTATTTCTAGGTCAAATATAGCCTAGGTAGTTAGTAATTTATTATTACTAAACAATATTTTAGGAAAAAGATGAAGCAATTTTTGCATGATTTTTGATAAGTTATTTCTAGTGAATAATAAATAAGTACTTTATATAAAAGATGCGAAGATGTAATTAAAGAATATCAGTATGTCGAACATGAACTCAATTATATTGGTGATTTATATCAATTTATAAATATATTTTCCTGAAAAACGTACTATATGTGTCTTAGGCACTCAAAGATTTATTAAGAAATAAAACCCTGCACTTTTTCCCTGCGAATATAAATTCTACAAGACGTGCTGTATATACAGGTAGCAGGTGTATAAAACGAAATTTGTGAAAAGCTACTATAAAACATCTCTAACTAAAACGTAGGTATACTAAAACGAAGATACAATATTCGATTTTGTACTCCTGTAATAAGTCGTTAATATGTGCAATATGTGATTGTGTACGGTAAGTCAACAAATCGTTATACATCTTGCACATTGAAAAGAAATTACCATTGCTAGAAATAACGTTCATACGAATATAAATGTAAAAAAAGTTCTTGTAGTGACTTGCCTATTCTGTATAATAAACATAAATAAAAGGGAAATTAATATAATATTATACACATGTCGCATATTGAATCAAAAACGAATAGTCACAATTTGCGATCGCACAGATAAACGTAATTTGTTGCTTAGCTGTCATCATACAATTATTTGGACTTGCATAAAAATAATCACTTATATGTATTTTGGCTATTTCAAGTTACATTATAGATCGTTTCCTAAACACTCAAATCTTTACAGACGCATACGCATTGCTACTGCATTAAATGTAATGATTAGATGTGTAGATATATATATATATATATATGTATGTATAAGTACAATAATACAACAGCTATTTAGTTATCAATACACATCTTAATACACGTTTTTATTCCTTTACAGCGTTGTAGACACTTTTTCATAGCATTACATTCTGCCAAGTACGATAATCCTGCTCCGCTTCTTCTGATTTCAAGCGAAATCAAAAGTATGGATCACGTTTCTCTCTTATATGATAAGAATCGATTTTAGACTGCGTTATTGCCTTAATCCTTCTTGGTGGACATGTCTGTCATTACACCATGCTACTAGTCAATAATGTTATTAGTTGTGTTAGAAGGGCTAAGTTTCAAAGAAGTGAGAGATCAATTTTGAGAACATCTAAAAATCCAACCTCTTGAATATGCAATCTAAACGAATAATCATGAAAGAAAATGTAAATGTACAACTAAATGTCGAAAAAATATTTTCTCTTAACACAATTAATCCAGCACATTCAAAAGGATGATATTTTCAGAACTATCAGGAATATATATAATGATTATTATTGCACTTCACGTAATATTTTACACAAATTATATTTTTCAAATTATCAGGATATCTTATCCTATGTATTCTCTTTAAGAGAGTTATGCAAACTAGATATTGATGGAAAACTATAAATATTTATAAAAATCATGTCTTTACACAAACAGAAATCAAAGAATTTCTTACACTCAACTGTACAATTTGCATATGCCTAGAATGTATAATTCTTTCGAATAATTTTAGACTACTAAATTACTGCATAACTTTCTAATAATGTTCACATTGCTTAAAAGTATACGACAAATAAATAAGTAAATGCTTTAAACAAATTTAAAATTATATAAGTACATATATAATATTTTTGTTTTGCTCCAAAAGATTACCTTAATTTATCGAGATTTTCTATTATTCGATGACACGCGTGTTTCCAGGACTATTAAACTCAAAATCATCATATATATTATATTTTTTATTAACGCTCCCTCATGCTCTTTCATCAAAATAATTTTATATTTTTAGTAATATAAAACTTTTAATATACATATTAAGATTCACATCCACTTTGTGTAATAAATAATGAAATATAAATAATTAAATAAGTAAATCTGAATAATATTGAAAGTACGTTCCTGAGATTTCATAAATACTTATCAAAGTAAAGAATTATTAAATATAAAAATTCGATAAAAACAAACTTTCTTTGGGACTTGTTCATTTAATAAATCTTTTTCCTTCATTTAATGAATCGTTAATATGTAGAGCGACTCAAATAGAAAAATCTAATATAGCAATAGTTAATTTCACGGACAATTTGTGTAAGATTGCCTATTATAATTTGAATATATATACGAATTTATATTAATAAAAACTTTGGTTTGCCATTCATCATGATTTATAAATGTAATTGCTAACGTTATTCTGTAAGGAATATTTCTTTATCTTGCAACTGATACGACAAGTAACTTAAGTAACTTAGATATTGTCTCACTATATCATCAAAACTAATATCAATGTGTCGACTTATTTGAAACTTATTCATTTCATTCTTAGACTTCGTGTACATCGTTAATACTAATTGCACGATAATGCAACGCATTGTATTACTGTTATATTTAAATCGCGTTTACCATGAACACGTTTACAATAACGTTAAAATATACATAGCCTGTGCATGTACTAGTTCTTACTTATTTATGAAGTTTAGCTGTAGTATTACTCATTATAAGATATTATATTTACTTCCCATAAATGGTCAGTAGTCGTAACGCATGTCCAGGCGTATGACTTCAAACACACCTAACGCTTTTTTTGTGACATCGGGCATATGAATAAGTGTAACTTACAAGTGGTCAACAATAAGAAGCACAGTTTAACAAATAACTTCCTTCTACATCTTGCCATGAAAACTTAGTCTATGACCAACACTCTGCCCAGCGACCTATCAGCGAATGAAGTTCTTCTTTAGTCTGTAAAGGAAGATACAATTACCGCAAAATTTTGTTAAAACAAATCGCAAGAAAAAGAATTTTACAAATTGACAGTTCTTAAACAGATTTTGAATGATGGTCTTTTACGTACCTTGACACATTATTCATCGGAACCAGAGTACATTTATATAGAATATCTCTTGAGTTTTTTTTGTATATTAGTATAAAAAAACAGTTATACGCGTAGGAAATTATAAGAATAATAAATTATCAAAAAGATGATTTCGTAATAAGATTGAGATTACCTTTAAACAAAACAGGTGGTGGAAAACAATATATCTTCTAAAAAATTATCCTAAATCATCTTCTTTCGTAAGTAGCTCGCTGTGCATCCAATGGAAATACATTTTGGTATCGACTATGGATGACTTTTAGTAAGCTGGAGCTTGAAAGTCACCCATACCCCGCTGTTGCTGTTGACCGAATGGCGGTTCTTGATAAGCAGTGTCAGTAGCGTCAGGATAACTTGTATATCCTGTACCACCGACAGGATCCGCCTCGTAACTTGGAGCGAATGCTGCGTCGGTACCTTGCTTAAATCTTTGAAACGCGAACCAAGCACAAGCGGCCTGTAATGACAGAATACAATTTTGAAGAAATTTCATAGAACATAACATTGTTTATATAAGAGAACTAAAAATAGATGTTAATAATTAAATAAAACTAAACAAACTTTATCTAACGTACCCAAGTAAAGATGGAGAAGAACGAGAATGCAATAGCCGCTTGTAGATTATTCACACCATATCCATCCTCTGGTCTTGGAGAGTTATTCCATGCATTTGTCAAGTAACAGAATCCCACGAAATAAAGGAAAGACCAGAAACCCGAGAAACTGTAATTATGATATTAGTATATACATCAAGTTATATATAATATGTTAAGTTAGAGTTAATTTCAAGTTATTTCTAGAGAAATACTTTTGACATGATTTTTAAAGTACAATTATAAGAATCTTATCCTAACGTTCAGACTATAAAAATGTGTATGGCTTACCCTAAATCTATGAGGACAAAATGTTTCCTAGTCTTGACAGATGACATTTGTTCAAATAAATATTCACCCGCGAGGAATCCGATACTGGCCAAAAATGCCAGTACTCCGATACCAATCCCATAGTTGCATGCATTATTGTCACTATTGTAAAGACAAACTTCCTTCCCATCTTTCGGAAGATAGCCTTTGCTGCTTATACATCCAAAGACGATAATTGCAAATAGCTGGAAGCATAATAAAAATTCTGTAGAACAATGATAAGTGGAAACAATGACAAGTAAAAACAATGAAGATATTGCGTCATAACAAGATACTTATACATAAAAATTAAAACAATACTTTAGCAAAAGCAATATAAAAGAATATAAATATAGTTTTTATATTCTTTATATTTTTATATTCTTTACATTATTATATTCTATTACAATATTTAATAATATGAATAACAATAATAAATCAGATAAAAAAACAAAAAATATTTGTATGCTTCCATAATAAAAGACAAACTTAAAATTATAATAAAAATCTATTTAAATATAATTTAACATAAACATGTTAATCCAAAATCTTCAGTATTTATTTCGAATATAATTGCAGTCTTAAAATATCTTAGATTTTGAGCTGACATGCTCTGATTGCAGGTACCTGGCATAATTAATCATCACTTTCCTATATTCATATAATACGAAAGAACTAAATGAGAAAGAATAATATAAAGATTTTATTAAAGAAGGGAGGGGGAAGGAGAGAGAGAGAGAGAGAGAGAGAGAGAATGGGAGTAGAGATCCATTCGTTAGCTGTCAAGGGGACAAAATGCGGGGGAAGCTCCGCATTTCGAGATATAGCCGCCAGGAAGGTCACGTAAAGGATTTGCTCCGAATCGACCCGCGACGGATCCCAATTAGACATTGAACGCCATAGAAATGACCCATGGCGCACGAGTGCGTACCGTTGAAATTTGCGAAAAATCAATAGAACCCCATCGTGGTAGCGGTAGTGGGGGAGTCGAGGCTCTCTTTTAAAATCAATGACCATCCGCGTCGAGAGATCTCGCTCGCTCGCTCGCTCGCCTCCTCTCTCTCTCTCTCTCTCTCTCACACCCACGACATCGTCGTCGTCGCAATCACGCTCTCGAAATCGGCCTGAAACGATCCCGCTCTCGGGGCTGCGACGACTTACCAGACATAACGCTCTCAGAATGACTTGCGGCCGCTGGACGAACGCGATCGGATCGAAAGGGGCCCCGGCCTTTCCGCCGCCGTACGCTCCGCCGTCCATCTTAGTGCGACTGAAGCGGAGATTTCAAAGCTCACGCAGCGATCGGGCGCATGCGCATGCGTTCGCCGCTTCGACGACAGCCCCGAGGGGGTGTGTACACATACGGATCCGGCACCGAGGCGCCACGTTCGTCCCAAGATCCTCCACGGCCACCCTCGACCGAGCCCTCGCGATTCACCCTATGCACCCTTCTCGAGGGGGGGACTCTCCCGTCACGCTCCTCTTTAATTTTTTTCCCCCATCAAAGTTTATTCCTATGCGCCGACTTTCTCACCCTTCGAATTCACCCCAAAAAGAGCGCATGATACGCGGGAAATAGGCGATTAAAATTAATTTCTTTCCGATTCTGTCTTGAGAAAAAGACAAAAATGTTAAAGCTAATTACGTGGATTAATTTTAAATAATATGTTTATAAAATGGCATTCTGACAGTGACTGAATTGTTTCTGGGATTTTAGGCAATCGTGAATTGGGTACTGTTCACTAAAGGAAATCGTTTTTAGAGCGTGTTATTAGAAATATTTTTATAAAGTATATTCTAAAAATATTTTAACAATCTATAAAACTTTTATCTCCAAAGTCTGTTCAATAATATGCACGTTGCAATGCACAATCCGCCGAATGGAATGCTATATAATATATAGGAATGCTTTCGGCACTTCCTAGGCTGCAAGAAAAAAATTTAGTTTAGACATTTTCTGAAAATGAATGCGAAAATTGCCAGATATGTTTCATCAAAGTTCGTCAAATATTTGTTACGATATGCGTTCAATTATCAATTTAATTTAATCTGAAGAAATGTATATACGTGTAATATATTTGTTAGTACATACCGTAACTATCACAGCTTCTAATTCTTTCAACTTCAACTCGGCCTCGTCGACTTCTTTGAGAGCAGCTTCAGCGGCCATACACAGAATTTGAGAGGCACACAAAGCCTTATCGGGCTCAACAAAAACATTGATTCTTTCTTTTTTCAACTTCATTCTGCAGTACTTCACAAAGTCTTGGATTATACCCAACTGTCTTTCGCCTAGCTGTAGTATCTCTACCTTATCGGATATCCTGTAAAAAGGACAGGACTTCTTCAGTTTCAATGTTACATGTAAAACTAAGCTTTAATGATTTGATACCCATGATGAGGTTTTGCCCTTTCGTTGAATTTTCTTTTCTTAGAGATACATAGAGCGTTGACTATATTTTCCGCTTGATTCGCATTAGCACCTACAAGCAATTCCTTATTGGTATCATTCTCTTTCATATATGTATATATTCACACATCATAAAGGGACAAAGGGAGGAACAATGACGTCATATAAACTTATGAGTAATTTTCGTTTTATAAGAACAGATATGTAATAGTTTCTACTTCGAATAGAAACTTTTAATAAACTATAATATTAGAAACAGCCTTTTTATTGTGGAAGAATGAATCCTTCAAGGATTCCATCGTCAAAAGTTTAAAGTTTCTGAAAAATTATATTTTAAAACAATTATAATTCATTTTTCTCCAAATCTCGTAAAAGCATAGGCTTTAACCTAATGTTCGACTTTTACAGAAATATCATACGCACATATCACAATGTGCTAATCACAGGACTTAAATAGAAGGTGTAAATAGGAAAGCAGTGTTAGCAAAACAGTGACGTAGTTGTCACGATGAATGTATTACCAAGTTGCACAAAATCCTCCTTGGTCAGCTTGTGCAAGGCGTCAGTTGATATGTTTCTCCTTTTAAACTCTTTTATTAAGTTCTGTGCTCCCACGCCGTACAATATCGTCTCGGTCTGCCTGGTAAATCCTAAAAGATCAAGATCCATGCCCATCTTTCCGCAAAGTGGAACAATTTCATTCAAAAAAGAACTTCGAAAATTTTACGTCTACTGTGCCTTCATATACATATATAAACATTAGATTAGAGAAGCGTTTCATTATCGACAGCTAAGCGAAAAAGGATATATCAGATTACAGGGATCTGTTTTATCACCGGCGCGTCGGCAATACAGATCGCTGCGCTACCGCGAAGAGTGTCGATAACGCAAATCCCTGTTACGCGGATCGTGACGCGCGTCAGCTGCGATCCTATAGTGCATGAAAACGGGCGCTATAGCTAAATATACAATCTCCGTTTCTGACAGTTCTGTCATTATCGTTCGCCCGTTCTCTCTCCCGGAGGTATGACCACCTTGATATTTGGCGTCGGCGTGGGATTATTCATCATCCTCAGTCTGTGGGTGCTGGCCGCGCTGATATTCTTGATATCGTTGCGCGTCGAGAAGAAGGTCGGCGCGATCGCGATACTGCTCGTGAGCGCGCTCACGATCATCCTGATCAGTGTTCCGCGCGCGTCGGAGAAGCCCGCTCCCGCGGACAACAAGGTACGAGCGGAGGGATTTATTGGGAGGGGGGATTGAATTACGTTCGAATTCACATAGCTCGTTCGCAATATTCTCTTCAGACGTTCCGATCGTTCATTCCCGCTACGCTGGGCGCATCAACGGCGATCTCGATCCAATCTCCGATTAGCTTGTTCGACTCGTTGAGTATTTTCTATAAACATCTTCTTAGCGCGAATGAAATTAGTTTTTTGTTTAAAAAAACTGATGAGGAAGTACGAATATAATCAGGAACCTTGCTGGAAGCAACCGTCGAATTAAGCATCGTTTAAGTTAATCGGAATTAGGGTAGCACTCCAATTACCTTCATTAATTAACGTACCTATTTTGCAAAAGTCGTCGGAATCTGGAGTTTTAATTTGCCTCTCTTGCTTTTATTTTGAAGCTAAATGATTGATTATAATTTAATTTTTCTTATTATTGATCGCAATTAAAATAGCTATTGTATAAAAATAGCGCAACATTGAGGAAGGTCATTTGTATATCAAAAATTTATGTAACTCAATATTCACACAATACCTAAATAAATCCTTGTTTTTTTTTGTAGGTATACGACCGACTTTTTGTCTGGCGTATAATACTTCTGATTTTGTTACTTGTCTCGTCCGTAATTTCCCTTGTGGGATATATAAAATTTGGATTGGTGGAAGCCATTAGACCAGTTAGGATATCCAGCTGGGTTGTCTAGGTGCATTCCCTTCGGTACGTCTTAAATTAATAATGCAACGAACATATTATCATAAAATTGAAGCTTGTATGTAATAATATATAACGATAAAGAAAGTGTAATATGTGTGATAAAGAAAGTTCCTAACAGATAAATATATATTTCATTGTTATATATAACTGATTATTGTAATAATTTTCTTTTTTAGGTACTCTTGCTTGCCAACAAGCATGAAGACGTTTAATATATGCGCAAGACTTAATTTATAGATATAAAGTTCATCTTTTCGCGTATACGATTGTTCATTTATATCATAGCTACATTTAAAAAAAAAAGAGGAACAATGTTGTGTAGTATAAGAAATTGCATGCCGTCTGTGGTGAGACGTATTTCATTATTTCGCCAAAATAATAAGCGGTATGAGATAAATAATAATAGCGAGTTTGTGAACAAAGTGATGAACGGTACTGTGCCGGTTATAGTCAATTTTCACGCGGACTGGTGCGATCCGTGTAAGATATTGACACCTAAGTTAATAGAACTTATAGAGCCTATGGACAAGTTAGATCTCGCCATAGTTGACGTAGAGGAAAATCCTGAACTGGTGCACGTCTTCGAAGTGAAAGCTGTACCTGCAGTGATAGCGATTTCGAACGGCTTAGTCGTAGACAAATTTATCGGTTTAGTCAATAATGAGATGATAGAAAATTTAATACAAAAACTAACGCACGAAGGACCAATAACTACGGAAAGTAATACTAAATCGTAGTCATGGTAGCATAGTAATACACACTTTATGCTTCCATTTCTCTCTATCAACTAAATGTATTTTCATACGTGTAGAGAGAATGTAACATTTCAAGCTACTTCGTCCAAGAATTATGGCCTTTTTTTATCTAATCATACTCAGATAAGCATTGTGTAGGTAAAAATTTTAGATATATATATATATATTTATGTTGTGTAAAATGATAATATAATGATAACTTAATAATGTATATGTATTAATACTCATAAATCTGTTGATGTCCAGATATTATATATATATATATATTATATTGAAATATTTATATATTAGATATTTAGATATTCTATAATACAGAGAGTTTGTTCAACAGCCTATATTCTTGAATCGACCAAAAAAGATGGTAGAAATTTTCCTTAAGATGTTTAAAAGAGACAAAAAAAGATATTCTCTTCTATTTGCCTATATAAAAAAAATTGTTATAGAATCTATTGCAAATCTGTAAAACTGTACGAAACACACTTGTGATATATATATATCTCTTTTTAGACACAACTTTTTTCAATATATCCTCGAGTTCGTATCTTCACTTAACATTTATATAAGTGGCGTACATCTAATAAAAATCACTTAACGACCGAATTTGCGAACGAAATGCATTTATGATAAATTTCCAAAGTGATACGAGTTGCATTATTTTTGACGTATAACGATACATATTTTTAAAATACACATATACATATTTTTCCGAGCTTAATTTCATTTAATAATATAATTAATATAATATATAATTAGTTATATTTTTATATTAATTATATATAATAATTAATAAATAATAATTCAATAGATAATTTGCTAATCTCTTAAATTGTATAAAATGTATATTAATTTCGGTAAGTTGTTCGAGTGACTAAAGGACAGTTACTTTAACAGCTAAATCACGTATCTTCTTGGCAGTACAGCCGAGATAAATCATTATCTAATCAGATTTAATATCTCGTTTATTATTGATCATTGTGTACAATCAGTGTACGAAAGTACTGTCCATTAAAGATATAATATAGGCCAGAGATATAATAGATTACTCCACATAACTCTCTGGTGAAAGAGACAATCCCTTTCTCCCTCCCCCTTCTCACCCCCTGCGTCTTTTGGCAGCAAGCGATACATAAATGTGTTACCAACAATTAAAAGACTAGCTATAATCTTTTTCATCATCAGTCAGGTGTTTCTTAAGACACCATGATAAGGCAATGCTGTGATTCTGTGTGGTCACTTGCAAAAAACTATTTCTCTTTTCTATTTCTTTTCAAATATATATGTATATTTATATATATATTTACACACATACATATACATATATATTTTTTTACACGGCAATGAACGGACGAGTTAAGTGCTTCGAATTTATGCAATTTTTGCAAGTAACCCTGCATTTACTTATTTAAATAACCAATATCTACGTCCCCAACTCGTTTATAACATTTATAAAGAAACAAGTAAAGCAGAAATTTTGATTTACAGAGATTATATACAAAATTAGAAGAAAAAATCGAAAACGATTTGTAACTTTCTCTTAAGGATAACATTACAGACGCTTCGTTACCCGATGGAGCATCAGTGCATTCACACACGATATCCTCGATATATCTAACAAAATGTCCATCGGACGTAAATGCACTGTCGACTAATAATCTTGCGTGTAATTAATAACACGTTCCGTGCTGCTCCGAATTTTTTTAAGTGACTTAATCACCATGCCGCGTACGTCACCAGTATTTTTGATACATGGTATTTGTGTTTATTATATTTAATATTAAATATATTTAATATATTATATATTAATATATTAAATATATAATATATTTAATTAAAAAAAGTTAAAAAACTATAAAAGTTATTATAAAGAAGAAAGTCTAATGTACCAATATTGTACCATAATTATGAATGATACAGAAATTATTTTATAATTATGTTTCTTATAGAGCTTTCTATATTTTATATAAAATATCAAACAGCCTAAATGGAAAGTCCAGCGTGGATCACCGGCGGCACGGACCGTGTTAAGCAATGCCAAGCACAATTTCGACCGAGCTTTTGTACACGAGCACGGGCATGGAAGTGAACGAGATGACATCGCTATTTCAATGCACGCGGATATGTTCTGCCAGAGCGACTTCGTGGCCCCGCAAAATTATACGCTCAAGTAGAATAGATCCTGGACGCTTCGAGGTCTGCGATAATGCGACGTCGTGTGACGTGTATATTTACAATTTATATATCTACACTGCTTACTTTTTAAAAAAGAGAATCGTAACAAAATGTAGAAAAACACGAATGATATTTTATGTACAATTAACTCTATCGATGCCACTTGTTGTACCTGCCGCGTATGATCTGATACAGCAACAGCACATTTAAAGAGGTTCCCTCTTGTTTATATTACATTATTATATATCCATAAATAATATATTTCTTTGTGATTCTTTCTCTCTCTCTCATTCTTTTCTTTTTATCTTTTCATTAACTGCCAAAAAATATATAGCGCATTTATATTATAATTAGCAATTATCGACGCATTTGCACATTATAGATTAGTGGAAGAGGAACGCGCCCGGACGCTACCTTTTCTTTATTAACCGATAGTAAATAATCTAGATATATTGGGCAACAAGTAACATCTACTCCGTTCCATAAATGAACTAATATATCATATTATAATATACAGTATATATAGTACAACATGATACAATTCGATTTGCATTGAATAAATTTGCGACTGGCGTTTTATCTTATGCAACTCGCGAGAAATAACAATATATGTATCTGTAATACTTACAAGGTGACAAAATATTCTTATATATCTCTCTTTGTCTCCTCTCTCTGTACAGTCTCTACAATTCTTGCAACATATCTGTATTTTGCATCGAATGTCTGAGTAACGAAACTTTAGCGATTTAATAATGATCAAGATGGAAAGAAGAGGATATTAAACGATGGAAATCATCGTATCTGCAAAACTTCTAAGTACAATATCAACAAAAATGAGAAGGATTTGCGACAACATGCTAAGACACGGAGGAAGTTTCACGGGTAATCCTACAGTGAAGCAAATGAAAAATATCGCGGACTACCCGATACCCTGAAAAAAAAGAAGACGCTAAACGTTGCGACTGTAACCACAATGAAACTTGTCAATCGAGATAAGTTAAGGATCTCACGTGATTGAGCATGTCGTTGATCCGAGTCCTTCGATTTACGATCTAATGGCGAGTATTGACTTCGTGGAAGTAGGTAACTAGCGTTCGACATCAGTATGATACATTTGTTCGTGTTAGAGATTAATTTCCACGCTTTCGCGTCTTGTTGGTACCAAGCATTCCCGAGCGAAAGTCGGACCACTGCAGTTCACGCGTATGCGCTACCGCAAATATGCAGATCAGCAGAACAAGCGTACAAAAACGATGATCGTACGTTGTTATGTCCGTTTTGGAGATGTGCTAAACCTCCGCTCCTAGATCGCGCACGCCTTGCTCAGCTATCGGCACATACTTGTCTTCGATCTTCACGAGTAGGATGACCTTGTCAACGTGCGACCGCCGATTGGGATCGCGATGGTTCGGCGACCAGCGATGAACCACGCAACCCTCCATACCTCTCTCTGGTACCCAATGTTGCCAGCCGGAACGCCCGCCTTGTTGTCGCATCCTTTCGTCCGGCCAAATCACATCTATACGTCGACCCAAATTAATGGCATCGAATACTTGATTAGGATCCATAATCTATTCAAGAAAAACCGTTAAAAATCATTAATAATTCATGTACATAAAAAAAACATTTTTAATATTTATTTTGTATGTAACAATATCGAATTAGATAACAGTATCAAACAATATGAAATAATATAGCTACAATACATAAATTTTGACAAAACATAGCGTCAATATGATTAAAAAAATGTAACAATTTTTTTTAAATAGTTGATAACTAATCGGATTGATATGAATGAGAACGACTTTCAAAATTTTTACTTAATTTATAAGACTTGATGCAAAATCGTGAACATACGACACTTACACGAACCCTTTGAAAAACTTCCTCTTTCTCTAGCTTGTTAGAGAAGCTCGTCTCGCTCTTAGTCTCCATTTTGATATCATTATTACTGAGCAATCCGGCCAAACTGGCGAGGGTCGAGCTGGTTGGCTTCCCAACGGAAGCTAGTGAGCCTCTGTTACCACTGAGAGAACCCGTATTCGCACGACCGAGGGAACCCCGACCGGTCGAACCACCGATTTGACAGCCAGACTCCATTGATTGAGAGCCGGAAGTGTTGTGACCTGATTGAGTATAGCCTGCATTCGTAAATTATGCATATAAGAACAATATAACATAAATATGATATTGCTGTTGAAATTAAAGATCTAGTGTAATAATATTAATGATCATCAAATAAATATTTGCAAATACCAGAGTGTATGTTGTATGTAGTCATCGCGTATACTCCGTCATTTCCGAAGCCTCCGTCGTCTTGGGAACCAGTACCACCCGAGGAACAACCTTGACCACATCTTCTTCTTATTCTAAACATAAGCAGTGAATTGTCAAATTCAGGAGTACTATTTATTGCGCTATTTATTTTAATCCGAAATTAGATCGATAGTTTGAAGGTAATCTTCGTTCGAAATACCTTCTCCATAATTTCAACACAGTGCTTTTTATGGTGCCGAAAGTCAATGGTCCTCCGATTATTGAGCACAACTGTTCGTTAGTCTCGGCGTAGCTGGTTGTTAAAGGGGAAACATAAATCGGATATCCGATTGGTTGGTCGCAGGAACTATTGATTATATTTCTTAGAGCTTGCTTGGCGTTTTGTATCGAGCCGCGCTCCGGATTTCTGTTTCTCAAGTATACTAGCTCCTGCTGCTGGCCGGCCCAGAGTCCACGGACGCATTCGCGATTCATTTTGATCACTCGGAAGCTCAAGTAACGTTTGTTGAGCATTATCACTTTGTACTCGTCTATGCCGTCATCAAGCACATGTCTAAAAATATCAAATGTTCGTCTTAATTGCTATGCAGCGTTACCACAATTTTTATTTTGCAAGATACAAACCTGAGTGCCAGTAGACTGGGTGCACCACTCAATACAGCATTTCTCCAAAGCGGATCCGCCTCGTGACTGATGACGAGATTTTGATCATGATTGTCGATGGCCTCATAGAGTGCCGCTGACTCGACATATTGTTCTGGACTCATAAAGTGATCCTGATGCAGTTTCAAGGCCATTCTTATTCCCTTCGCGACTACGCTTCGCAGAAGATCGACATCGTGCAGTACCCATTCGTCGCGAACTGATGTTATTCGGAAATCTCCTATTATCAAATATATACATAAGTTATTTTAGAAAAAAAAATTAAATAACACATTAATAATTGCTACAAAGCCATATCATACCTTTAAATAATGCGTGCAATCCATAGAGAAAAAATTCAACGTTTGATAATGTATTATGAGACGCAGCACCTAACACACGTCTTCCCAACAGACTTAATGAGAGGCACAGAGATACGAGATACGAATCGCGTGTTCTGTCCAACGACTGGAAAATACAATAAACTATGAAATAATTTGGAGGAATTGTAAATTATACAAGCAGATTGTCATCTTAATGTTATAATTATCATCTTAATGATTCAATTATTTTAAACAATTTAATGTCTTTTTTCCTTAAAACTAAATAACGTTACATCTTGTAATTTAGATTAACGTGATTCTAGCTGCTTGTAGCACTTGAAGAGTAATTATATTTGATGTAATTTAAGAATAATTATCTTTCAACTTAATTTGAAATGCTGATGTATAATGTCAAAGTTGCATTGTCAAGGTGACAAAATAATGCGAATATCATCAATGTATCACCTTATCTTGTTTACCAGCGCAATATTGTATCCAATCGAGGTAAACATTGCAGAAGTTGCTTCGCGTGATACCGCTCGCTCGAAAATCAAAATCCTCGTCGATTTTTACATTGAAGACAGGATCGAGGTCGACGAAGTTTTTATCGAGCGTCGGTTTCAGCGCGTCGATGATGTCCGGATTTTCCAGCCATTGCTTCAGCTTGGGCGACTTCACGGCGTAAAAGACAATACTCTTAACGTAGTAAGTAACCAGTACTTTGCGAAACTCGAACACCTGCAGCATAGAGCCCGCCGAATTGTCGGAGATCGAGTAACCTTCGAGCACGTATTTGGCGCTCGCGACTTCCCAGGCGAGCCAGCGCTGGCTGAAGGCCGCGTTCACGCTAAGTACATTCGATAGATGACCCATTTCGCAGCAGCAGCAATTGTCGTTATCCTCAATACCTTCTGAGATTGCTTCCACCTAAAAGGATACATAGAAAAGTTATTGGTATTGAAATAAAAAAACAAAAAAAAATAGTCACATAGCTCTTATATACCTCTCTTTGCTGGCAATACGTTCCTCGGAATTCGAGACCTCTCAACTGGAACGTCACCAATCCGTTACCTAATTGAACGATGTGCACCAAGCAGTTTAAATAATCCGATGCGAGCAGGAAGCAATCGCCCTGCTCCACGTTTCCCCATCGACCGAGTGCGAGATCGCCGCACAAGCTGTGTTGGAGGGAGCGCGTGAGTTGCTCGTAAAATATCGAGTTCAGATTGTTGTCATCGGCGCCCAGATTGCGTTCCAGATGCGAGGACATACGTGTGTTTGAGTGATCCACCCTTCTAGTCTTGTAGTCCCTTTCCCAGAACTTGACGGGTCGCACATAGGACGAGATGAAGATCGCGCTGCCCAGCAGCGGATTCAGGGGCGTGCTGAGCATCGCCGAGATGCCGGCTTGGAGGAAGAGCATCGCCGAATGCGGCACGGAGAAGGGCTGAGCGAACGCATGGAACGCGCTGCCCCAGGTGATTTGCCAAGGCGCAATGTATGTGACGACGAAACGGATCTTGAGCAGCAGTTCGTAGATCTTGGCAAACGCGATTCCCGTAACGAAGTAATCCATCAGGAAGGTTTCGCTCAAGTTGCTGAAGTCAAGTTGGAAGAAGAGCACTGCGAAAATGAGGACGAGATAGCGGGTGGACGGGTCTGAATATGCCGACCTGAGTGACTTGAGGCCGCACACGACAACAATGAGCGCGCCTACGCTCTCGCCGAACTTGTCAGCGATCTTCGATGAGCATTCCGTGAGTGCGCCCAGGAAGACGACCGGATAGAGCACGTTCCGTTCGAGAAAGCACAGGCACACGTAGGCTCTCTCGAACCACATAATTCTCACCGGTTCGCGTACTTCGAATTGTGCGTGCTCGTGACTACGTAATACCGGTCTCGAAAGGCATAGCCACGGTAGCTGCTTACGCAGCTGCGGTATGATGTAGTGCAGAAGAAAGCCCAGGCAACTCACGATACTCCACAGCACCGGATTGAGTTCCGGTTGTAGGGCGGTGAAGACCGTTGTACGATGAATCCCAAAAGATAGAGTGCCGATTACTGCACACACAATCAGATCATTCTTCAATCTGGAGTTCACCGTCGAGCGTAACTTCTCCGGCAAAGGGTCCACCAACTCAGTGTCTGACATTTGCTCGCCCACCTTGATCTTCACATCCTTCTTTCTGCCGGACGTTTTACTCTTGGTTTCCTTGTAGTTCGTGGCCACAGTATCAGGCTGCGACGACGATGTGTTTTCGATGATTTTGGCTTCCTTCTCCTCCGTGTATCTGTCCCCTATCTCCGGCGGCCACAGATTCGTCTTGAAGATATCCCATATTACGGTGGGATCCGAAGATGAGCGACTCAGATGATAGGATATCGCAACGAGTAGACCGACGAATATAGAGAACAGAATGTGTTGTGAGGATTTGGGCTCGAGAAGAGCGCCGTAGGCAAATCCATAGAGAATAAGAACAGCGATCATGCTGCGGCACAGACAGTACACTGATGACACCAGACTGGTAGTCGCGTTGCCACCAAACAGATGAATGTCTAAGTGTTCGCAGATATACATGAGAAATGTGTTGATCTGTGGGAAGAGTCCTAACGAGAATACGATCGGAAAGCAGAGTAGGAATATCAGTAAAATGTTTCGCACTTGCAGTATGAGATCGTAATCGGCAACGCGCAATCCGTATACCCGAAAGTCGGATGATTTAAAGTTTCTAAGCGTCTCGTTGAAAATCAAAATGAGACTCGAGCATAGGATATAGTACGCGGGCCTGGAAAACACTATGATGCGATTGAAACCATGCGTGGGCGACGCGGCATCAGGTTGGACTGACTTGAGCAACGAGTACTGGCAGCCAGCCGTCACGAAGCAGAATATGAATGCAAAGATGTCCCGATAAAAGCCCTGTTGGAGCAGCAAAAGACCCAGTCCCGCGACCGTACTTGCCAGAAACGTGGAAATGATGGTCTCGAAGACAGTCAAATTGCGATCGAGCAGAGCCAGTAAGGCGAGGCGGTCAAAGCGCACTTTGATGTGCGGCAGTCTGCCGATCTTCCATTTGTAATAATGTCTGGTTTGCTTGGGCTTGGAATCAGAACCGTCCAAACCGTCGACGAAGCGATTCCACGATAGACTAGTGTTTATGTCGGGTTCTTGATGCGTGGGCAATGTCAGCACTGGCAAGCGGCCGAAATCTGAATGATATTGATTCAGATTCAGATTACCCAGCAGATTCTGTAGTCTGCGATTTCTGTCTCGAATCGAATCCGAGCGCGCGATCAGCGTGTGATGGAACTGTTCGCGTTCCGAATTTTCGCCGAGTGTACACTGATTCGAGCTGCCTGTGTTTGAGGAGATCAAGTTCGAAGGTGGTGAACTTTGCGTCTTGGTTTGATTGCTTGCTGGACTCGACAATACCGGTGGCGTATCGATTATCACCGTCAAACCGGCAGAATTCAGTGATAAACTGCTATAACTGTTGCTCAATGATTCCGCGAGCTCCCAAGTTGCATCGTAGTGTATATTCTGATTGAGTTGCTGGCGTAGCAGGGTGTTTAACAGCTTTTCGTTGTGCGGATTAGTGGGTATTTGCGTCGCTGTTGCCGCCGCTGCTGCGGCGGCTACATCTAGACCTTTCTCGTCAAATGTGTAAGCCAACCAGTGGCCGTTATCATCGCGAAAGTAGTGCACCGCTCCCTCCGAGGTGTCGTTCTGATTAGTGGCTAGGTGACATTCGCCGCTCGAGATTAAACCGAATAGCGCGGTCAATGGAACGACGTTATCGTCGCGATTTGCAATATTGCGCGATCTAGCACGATGAGGCCTGTGAGGGGCTCGTTTCAATCGTCCATACCTGGTCCGAAAATTCCGCTTTTCGGAATTGCGACTAAGTCGCAAATCGGATGATGTGGTGTTCGACTGACCGGGTAGGTCTCGGCCGGAATTGTTCAGTAACGCGGCCAATAACGGAGATGCCGGGCTCGGTAGCAATGTGCTTAATTCGTTGTTCGAACCGCTTGTCTGCTCAAACTTGGTATCTCGCTTCCTGGTTCTCTCCCGTCGCACTTCGATGTAACGTTTAAGATTCTCCCGCGGCTGCTCGACGCTCGGTACGATACTGTCGTCCGTGGCATCTGACGCGGTGGGTTTTGGACGGCTCTGTTTGGGGATCGCTCCCTGATGACGCTTGGTGGTATTGTCCACCTCCGATTGCGGCAGCAAATTCCGCTTCACTTCATTCTCGATGCTGAGAGTCGTTGTACTGGACGATCCCGAATCGGGTTCTTTAGACTGAAGATCTACACAAATTAGCATACAATCGTATTTATTGTTTTCGTCGATTCTATAATCCATGATCAAGATTAGAAGATTGATTCGTTTCTAATCTTTTATTCGAAGATTATATTGTAAATTGAAAATCATGCGCGAAGCTGGGTGAAGCGCTAAATGTGCAGTAAGCTCATCTGCCAATCGAGTGTCGTATCAAAATATTCTTTGACTCAATAGTGACTGATTCCCCAACGCGATTGTAAATCCTAACTCTATGGTGCGTCCAACTTACAATCTGTACTAGCCGTCTGTAGGCTTTCTGACGTATCCGTATCATCAGAGCGAGTGAAAGTCCAAAATACTGGCAGCACGAATTAGAAAAACGTAACAATATAAGCTTGCAAATAGCAAAAAATAATTCGACCAAATCACTTTTTACCTACAAAAAAAAAATTAATACGTTTCCGTACGCTGAACTTACTCTTACTTGTCCACGGCTCCACCGAACAATCCCCGCTTTCGAACAACCAATCTATTCCGACTATGCTGCCTGAATTGAGCGGATCTTCCGTGTTTTTGGATTTTTCTCGCCGTTTCTCTTTATTTTTCTCACCGTCTGAAAACTCATGATTGCTCTGATTGGCGTTGCTATATCTCCTTTTCACCCCTCTTGATTTGGACTCTTCTAGTAAAGCATCTCGAGAATTTGCCGAGTTATTATCTATTCCATTGTCGTCGTTAAACCTAGAAAATAACGTCATTGTATTGATATATTTAATTAGACAGATATTACTATTATATTTAACGGTACATATTAGTACCTCGAGAATCTATCTTCAAACCTGCCAGCGCTGAGACTTCTGTCTCGATTAGATGTAGCGCCCGCGTCACTTATGTTTTTTCGCGTTAGTAATGGACTGTAGGAGTCGCAAAGGCTGAATTCTTCTGAACTTTCATTGGCGAATTGTTCATCACTCTGTTCCGCTATCGGATAAACTATCTCGGATCCGAAACTAAGATACGGTAAGAGCTGTAGTTGATTTCTCTTCAGTGTGTTTTGTGGTAAGACCTTTAACATTTCATTTTTAATTCAGAAAATGTACATGCATTTTCCATGGAAAAAACTCTTACAACAAAATATTTTATACTTTAAACAAG
The DNA here is from genome assembly GCA_037157785.1 of Cephalotes varians. Taxonomy (NCBI): domain Eukaryota; kingdom Metazoa; phylum Arthropoda; class Insecta; order Hymenoptera; family Formicidae; genus Cephalotes; species Cephalotes varians. Next base: position 511,042 of record JANQDE010000008.1, read on the forward strand.
CTACCGTACTTTTTTAGTATTGATTGTTTCAAGACTCTGAGGATGAAGAGGAAGATTATTGTCATCGGTGCTACTTATATTTTTATTGGTAGCACCAATTGTTTCGAGACTTTGCGGATGTACCAGTTGCTGATGCGGTTTCTTGGTAATAACCTAAGGATTAAAAGTATAATGCGTTTAATGCTTGCTATTAATGCTAGGAACAAAACGTTTAACATCGTGATATTACATACAACTATGTTATTCAATTATGTTGTTCTATGAGATCTGTAAGAGATATTTACTTCTAACGATTGCGGATGAGACGAGATCTTATTGTTGTCCACATCCCCCTTTTTTGATATGATTTCTAAGCTCTGCGGATGATCATTCGTTAAACGTGCTTTCGGTATGGAATTGGAGTTGAGTCTGCGAACGCTCCGATTAAACATCCAGTACGGGTAATCGTCGCCGATATGGCGATGATTCGTCAATTCCAACGAACTGGTCTGTTTTATCTGGCTCTCGGATCCCGTTTTACCGAGATTGCTTTGCTTCGAATGCCGATTTTTGGACTCCTCGGACGAATGCCGACACAATTTACGCGATCCCGGTCGATCTTCTTCCGCTATTACCACACATTTTTGCCTCTTCAATTTCCATTCTATACATATATATTTATATATATGTATATATATACATACATATATACATACACACATATATACATATATATAAACATTAATCGTTATTACTTCTCTTTTTTAATCATCTCATATATTATTAGATAGTTGAACACTCAATTACCATTTATAATGTTCTTAGAACGTGGCTCGTGATATTGTGCAGACACTAATTCTGCCTCGTGCACGTTAATGCTGGTTATCATTGGTTTACTAAGCTGCTGTGCCTCTTCCGAACTTTCCGAGCTATTTTTCCTATGTATCTCTACCTTTAAATCTATGGTCGAGCTAGCTTTATCCCGAGTATATTCAGACGTTATACTATCTGCGTCAGAATTCTGTATATTTGGTTCAATAAATGAGTTACGTGATGAACATTCTACAGGTGGTGTATCCGTTTTACCTAAAGACAAATTATAAAATATATATAGTTTTCAAGTAAAGTGATATATGATATATAAACATAAATTAATAATAAAAAAATAGAAATACAAAAGATATTAATGTTTACAAATTATATATTATAAATAGGAATTTTTATATTAAATGAAGTAAAATACTGTCCTTTTGTAATTTTATTTATTAAATATGTTTAATTTAATCATTAAGAAAAAATATAGACAAACTAGGTCTTTGTAAATCTACCTAAGCAGACCTTATCGATTATATTCTACAAAATTTTATAAATTATATAATATATATTTAATTATTTCATAGTAAAACTCTGTGAGAAAAGTTGACTTATAATCGAAGAGTCTCGATCATCATCCTATAATGCTATACCTAAGTTTCATACAACATTAGAGAATGTAAAAGTCGCGAGTAAAGAAAGTTATGAAATGAATAATTCATTTTGGAAACCCATATCTCAAGAAATTTTTCAAGAATGTAAAAATTTTAAAAACAAAACAAATTTTTGAGGATATTAAATTACTTTGTAAGATAAATTAGCATAAATTAGCACCTCATTGTTTATTTTCAAGAAACTATAGTATAATACGTTCACTATATATTATTTTTTCATTATATATAGAGATTCAATTATGTTGCTAAATCGATTTATTATTACATCGCGTAACATACCATTCAAAACTTGCAGCTCTATACCATGGCCAGTCTGATCTTGCGACTGTTCTCTAGATTTGTTGTGGCCCGCCCATTTCTTCTCGCCCTCTGACTTTTGCTGACTGATGCTCTGATTTGGTTCCTCCAGACATTCCGTGGTATCATATACACAGTGCAGGGCATGATTCACGCACTTTATCGTTCCGAAAACGGCGACGAATGACGAGCAGTACGCCAGCCAAACGTACAACGTAGGAGGGAAATACTAAAACATGAAATTCTCCTTATCAGACTGGCCAGAGTTCTCTCTTCCCATAACTGTCACGAAAAGAAAAATAACGTTCTCGCTAGGCGGAAAATTTACGTAAACATTAGAAAAGCGTCTTAAATATTTGCGGATCGGGAATCAGCCGTTTCTCTCGAAAGTGGCGCGAATCCAAACGCGAAACGCGACGAACTCTCGTTGGGAGGTTGACGCGACTCTGACTTATCCATTTTGACGTTTTGCGGAAACAGACGGATTTTACTTTCAAAATAAACAGCTGCGCGAAACGCGGAAAGGAGAGGAGGACGGACGCTTTCTCCTTCCTTTTTTTTTTACCAGGTAGATCGTGAACGGCAGACAGAGCAGGAACAGCCAGATGTAGAGGTGGAACGTGTTGGAGAAAACGTCGAGATGCGGATCGTAAAACCAGCCGCCCGTTAGGCTCGCCCAGACGCCCTGTCTCAGGATCTCCAGCGTTTGCGAACCCATGCTCCCAGTGGCCGAGGTAACCGAGCCGCCTCACCATCTTCCCATAACGTCTTAACGCCCGACGATCTTGCTCGCGGTCGCGCTCGGTGTCAGCTCCACGACACGGCCGGACGCGCGACGTACGGCGAGACGACGTTGCATCTTATTTTGTGTTCCCGTTAAATCGATGGATCTGGCGCACGACTCGGTCGAGCCACCGCACCACCACAGATACACCTGCTCCGGAGTCCAGAGTTCGGAGCCCGGAGCGAAGGTGGTAACGGGCGAAGACGTCACAGCGACGTCTTCGATGACTTGCCTGCGCGCGGCATTACCTCTGTGGTTCTGCACTCATTCGCTAAGAAACTGCACGAGTTATTGCTGATAAAACAAATTTCTACAACGAGGAATACGTTACACATATATGATTCATGCTGTCATAGATAATAAAAATAAAGTAATATAGCTTTTAAAATTGCAATGTGAAAAATGCCATGTTTTACCTGATTTTATTCTTTTGATAATTTATCGACATTTTAATCTTTTGTCGATAATTAGGAAAACAGGCTGGGTATTTTCCGGCTATCAATAAAGTCACAGGCAAGTTTACCAACATATGCGATTGGTCAATTCTATAATTTCTGATTATCAACATTAATTTTACCGGGAGAAATTTAAATCCCTATAGATATATATAAAGTCTCAATATAATCTATATTTTTTTACTAAAGCTTTCAAAAATTCTTAAAACTTTAAATTTGAAAATTTAAATCACGAAAATCTAAACTCTCAAAAATTAATAAAGTAGTTAGAAATATATAAGACATCTCATCATTATCCAAAATTCTAAAAATCGTAACAATAAATCGTAACAACAATTATTATGATTTTAAACGGAATTTCAAATCTCAAGATAATTTAAATCAAGAATCAATGAAGTATGAGGGGAATATGACTGGGTAAAAAAAGCATGAAATTTTAAGAATCATTTTAAAAAGTTTCTAAATATTTTACACACATACATAAAATTAGAACGTTTCTGATATACATATAATATGTAATAAGCAGCTTTATTTGTAGATCGTCTTTCTTGCGATTGCTTTAATGTCATATACTTCACATTATATTGAAATTTCTCACATGCGATGTTCAAAAGATAATTGAATCTGAAACATAAATAAATAAAATTTATTCTTATATGTAAACGAAAAGCACGTTAACTTTTTGGAAACCAATTTTTATGGACTATTACAGTTTCTATTTAACAATATAATAGGCGTATAAAAATTACGTAAATTATGTAATTATGTAATTAGTTAAATACCTATCAAAAGTAATTTACGTAGAAATTAAATAATAATAGAATCATTACATAATATTTTTGCATATTTTTAATGAACAATAGCATTCAGTTTCAATTAAGATTGCTGCTAATAAGTCGCGTTAAAAAAAAAATCTTAAAACTCAGAACCAAAAATGAAGTTGTATGGTAATGTGGTAGTAATAATTACTTTTTTTAATCGTGCGCGCATTATCCTGCCGCTACTTGTCATCAGTTAACATCCCCAGGCCAGTAGACCTCTTCAAAATTAAGTAGACTTTTCCAAACGTAAGTTTACGTCCGCGTCTGCCTCAGGTATTCTATCTGTCTCCTCTTTCGCGAAAGCAAGCGCGGATTAATCGCGATCAACCACCGCCGCAAATCGCGACGTTCGCTCTCGCAATCTGAAAGCAAAACCGCGTTAAGACATTAAACCGTCCAGCGGGGGTCCTCGATTTCACTTATATTTGTGCTTCGCAATCACGCTTACGAAAAAAACTCCCCCACGCTTTCAAAAAAGCACTCGTTCCACACTTGTCTAGCAACTTCTCTCGGCGCAGTGTACCATCATCATCATCATCATCATCATCATCATCATCATCATCATCATCATCATCATCATCATCATCATCATTATCATCACCATCATCATCATCATCTCATCAAATTCTATTAGCCTGCAAAAATATATACTTTCTCTCTCTCTCTCTCTCTCTCGCCTCTTTTACTCTCTCATCTTCAGATCCTTTCACCTCTCTTTCTTTCTCTCTCGCTCGCTCTCTTTCCTCTCTTTCGTCCTTCCACCACTTGCATCTCAAAAACTTGCCAACACTTGCTCGTTTGTTTTTTTTTTTTTTTGTTCCATCCAAGAGGTACGTTCACGGACATCAACCATCCACATATATATTCACCCAGGCTGTTGAACAGAATCGTACAGGATTAATGTCCGGTGTTCATCGGGTACTCGAGGGAGGGAACCAAGCTAACTATAAGAGTACTAACATTCCAATTTACAACTCTCTGGTGCCTCTCGATGACTGGTCCTACTCCAGGGTGAGCGAGAAAATGGGGACAGCAAACACTGCCGCAGTGTATGTGTGTGATTCATTTTTTTTTCTTTTTTCAAACAGAGACAGACTCACATTTCCCGAAATCGCTGGTAGCTCATTGTCAGCTCCATGGTTCTCGTACGTGGCTCGCGACTAAGATAGCGAACGCGTGAAAAGTATAGTATATGCCTGCAATCTCATCCGCCCTGCCGGTGATATCTGTGAGGATTGTTAACTGGGCACGGATTGTATGCGTATCATGGTGTTCTTAAAACGTTAAAGGAAGCATGAATCACGTATAACTTTGACAGAGCATCGTTTAGCGAAGCGACAGCATCAAATTAACAAATTAACAAACGCGAGGAACTCCTCGTTGATTCTTCATTCTGGAGAACGAGGAAGATCGAGGATGGAAACCACTGAGCTAAATTACATCAAAGCCTCGCCATATCATAGATTTTTTTAAAGCTTAGTAAGCGAATGTGAGAAACAAACGCGTACTTCACAAAATTAATTTGGTAAATATCAGTCATTCGGTATTTACCGCATTATTATTATTTTTTTAATGAGACGATCCATTTAAATAAAAATTATTGTAGGTGAGAACACGTAAGGCATTTGAAAGGAGGGCTAAGTTCCAAAAGATGTATGCAACTTAGTGGGAATTTCTTTTCTGTTTTAGAAAGAAAATATTGCGGATGTAGCGAACGCGCAGATAAAAAAAGAAAAATAAATGGTAGACAAAAATTAATTTTTCAAAAATTGCAGGAAGCTAGTGTCGATGAGGACGATCGTTCTATTTGATCGTTGATGATGGTGAGGCGTTATGAAAGAGAAATAATGTCAGATCGTAATCACCTGTTTCGAGGATCAGCGGACGTTTCCGTAGCCTTACGTTTACCTTCAGTCATCGTCTTCATTCAGCCATCGCCGGAAGGCCGGCTACCGGCGGCTCTGTTATGTTACCTTTCAAACTCTTCCATTCGCATTTTACAATTCTATAATTATAAACGTCGCCCTAAGTCCGTCCCCTCGTCATCTTTAATTAAACGCGCGATCCTGCTTCTTAACGATAAGATGAACAAAGTCATGAAAGAAATAGGATTTTTATATACGCAAATCTCGAGAGCAGCTTTGTTACGAATTATACCGGATTATGTAGGATAAATTAAATATTTCTTATATGTCCGAGGATATATATTGTATTGAAACACTAGTTCTTTGTAGGCGCGATAATTTTGAACTGGTCGGATATCCTGACTGTCCCAAAATTGATGCGAAAAAAATACTGAAGAAGATTATCTCATCGCTCTTCAAAACTCGGCAAAAACAAGAGTCGAGATCAGTTTCAAATCTTCAATTCCGTTGCGAAGTCCACTTGAAATCGAACTGACTGATGATGCCTTTCATTATTCATTTTTATTTCTGAAACTTAATTCGCAAAAATTGATTTATTTTTATTAACTTATAAAAACTGATCGTGATTTCATCATAGTTTTAAAAGTTATTGATACACAAGTGACTAGGGATTGCAAACTCTGCAAGAAGCACGTCCGTCTTCTGCCAATTCTGGGACAGCCAGCAGATGTGTGATTGTGCATCGCTGACTCGCATTTAAAGGAATCTATGGTACCCCCACGATGCTTGGGTCTTTTATTCTCGGCATAATTTAACATACACTACAATCAACGGAGAACGTTACGGAGAGCATTGAGAGATATTCTCGCATCTCGGCGAACTCGGGAAACGTTTTACAATTTCACAGCAAAATCGTCGGTACGAATTGGGAAACGTAATGCCGTTCGCGATCGTCTAATATATTCACATCTACGAGATTTTCACGCAGCATTGCTGCGTTTTTCTCTTTTGCTCGTCGTGTTGCGGCACGCGCAAAAATCGTTCTCGCACACGTAAAAAATCCACGGTAGTCTCGATTCACATTCGACTCGTTTGTATAGCTCGAAATATTTCAAAAGTGTAAAAGAATGCCGGATTCACGGTCTCCTCTCCACGCGCTCTTCCACGACACGGCTCGAAATCCCCCTAATAGCCGCGACATCAACGGATAATTAGCATTCTCACACGACAAACAACGTTTCACGACACACGCCTCGGACTCATCACGCAACTTCATCTTATTTCCTCTCTCTCCCTCTCTCGGGACACAACAATATCGATTTACAGAACGTAGCTAACTCTACAATAAAATTCGTTACATTTTGTGAGCGATAGTAAAATTGCTTTATATCAATCCGTATTTACATACTTCGTAGATCACTTCCAAATCGTTTTGCAAGGCATCCTTTGAGCAGTGGACACTCTCATTCCGCGCGAAAAACTCACTGATTGAGGGATCACGAGAAGATGCCAATAGTGTCGTAGGCATCGCTATTTCAAACGATTTGAAATACATGGCCTAACAATTAGATTCATAGGCAAAATTCATTTAAATACGGATACAATTCATTGAATAAATGAGATAATAAAAATATTCTTTTTTTTACGTATTTTACGTATTCTCATTTTATTTTCCTTAAAGTAGGATCTTTATTTTACGACATTTACAATTTCCTTATTTTTTTTAAAGAAAACAACTTCCTTTTCTAAAAAAAAACAAAACAAAACATTGATTCTTTGCTGCTTGTTAAATATGCTCAACGACAATTATTTATCATATTGTTTGCAATGAAAGTTATTAAACTGAAACTTCTACATTAAATATATGGAGATAAAAGACTGTATATCTAATGTGCTTCCAGTCTAGAGGGTAACAGAAAAGAGATGCGTCTACAAACTTAATTGTTAGACCACGTAGATCTATAATCGCGACGACTCATGCACGAATGTTCGAGCTGATCAATCAACTATTATCCATCGTACAGCCATCCATCAACATTTACTTTATACAAGTTATTTTATTTTACTCTATTTTTCTTACTTTTTATCGTAAGGAACTACGTTCTCCCTGAAAATATTTTCAAACATTAAAGAAATTAAAGCGCGAACATTCGTGCTTCAGCGACAAGTTTGGTACGGTTCCAGTGTCTGTTAAAAGTTGTCTTAAACCACAGTTTTTGTATGTAGATCGATTTAACAATTTATAGACTTAATAGCGTGGCAGAATGCGCAATCAACCAACTCCATCGTCTATCTCTTCTCACTGAAATCTGTGGATGTGTGTATGTGTATAATTTAGCTCTTTTTACACTACGTATATAAACAATCTCCTCTCGATCTACATATATACCAGACACACTGGACGATTTTTGCTCATTCTCATCTAACATCGTAGTGTTTCCCCGCTCGCCTTATGCATTATTATTCAGTCACCTCATTTCTTCACCTCGCCCCGCCAAGTACACGCGTTCTCGGTGCTCTAAACAAACGACATTATCATTTTTGCTAGTAGTAAAAACTCACGCCTGTAGTTCTTAGACGACCATTAACAAATACATTCAACCGTCATACACACACGTGCTTATCGAGCAATCCAGTTTGACATTCTCAAAGTTAGAGGAGATTTTTCTCATCTATACGCGGGACACGCATATGGATAAGAATTCACGCTAATGAGAGAGAAAGAGTGAGAGAGTATTATCATTAGAATTATATATTAAGTAATATCTCGCGTTCAAAAAAAGGAAGTTGATGAAAAATTACTGTACGACAGAATGAAAAGCACAACAGTACATATATCTCTTATATAGAAGGATTACTTTATTCTTTCAATTAATATACTCGTAAGAGATAATTAGTGTCTTCTGAAATGGTCAATCTAAATAATTCTTTTAACGTGGTATACAGCGATATCGCGGTGACGAATGCGGTTTTTATTTAATTAAGTTTAATTACGACGCTATTTCGTATGTTAAAGTTATTGACTATAATTGTGAGATGTGAATTGTATCCTTCTTCGTGCTATGACTCTTTCTTTTTCTTTCTTTCTTGTTTCTTTAAAAAATAAATACTCTCGACCTGTAAAGCTATCTTTTTCATTATCGTTCAATCAGGAAACAGTTCGAAAGTCTTTTCATCAAGAATATTTCATTCAGAACTTATGACACATTATACACAGACATATAAGATATCTAAGACAGTTTCTCTTTCCGCTTTCTTCAAATCACTCAATTAAAATGGAAAAATCTGATCAATTCAAACGATTTTCTTTCACACACAATCGATCAATAATTTTGACACACCTGCACACTAGTGTAAAATTCTCACATAATAAGCTATTTATTATGTGTTACATTTGAGATATTTGAAACAGAAGTTCAAATCGATAATAATATACAATACGGATAGCTACGATCAATCTCTCAAGGTATGTTTTGCGAGCTATTCTGACACATTCATGCACACTCAATCATATCATTCGCAATTTGTACGCTCCTTCTGAAGATTTTGTTAATATTTTGAAAAACGGCAATCTATTGCAGATAAAGAATACTGCAAAATAAAATAAGATTATTTCAACAAAGATAACTTTGTACTTCTTTGTACCAAAGAAAATTTTTCGGTTCACTTAATGTCTAAAATGATAAATACTAAATTTCAATTTCAATGTAAATTATTTCTCTAAATGAAAATTGTATTTTTTTTTCATAATTTTTACTATTTAATTATATTTTATTCATTTTATTATTTAGTATTTTGGAATAGACCTCTTTAAGGTTTAACATAGAGATATTTCGCTCGCTTCATGGCGAATGTATAGAAAATTAGAAATAAAGTTATCTACATCAAAATTTTGCTAGAGGATGTTATAACGAAAGATAAAAATGTACGACTGCGGAGTTTTAAACGTACTCGAAAAAAACCGTCTATTTTTACAGCAGCAAAATTCGTAATTTTAATCTCCGGAATACACCAAGAAAAAATTATGATTCTAAAATAATTAAGAGACCTGTCGTTAAAAATAATGCACAAGAAAGGAATATTTTATATAGCTTGAAAACGCGAAGTTATATATTGTATTATATAACGCTTTTTACAAACAACATCTAGTAATTCGACGTGGCTCTTGACTCGATACAACAAATTAATTGGCTTTGGTCTCACAGTATCATTACCACATTGCACCCATTAGATCGATCATATGTTACAGACTAAACTAAGGCGATCAATCTAATCTCCCTCTACATCAATATTTTTGATGTAGACAAAAAGAGAAAATTTAGTTAATTATGGTTAAATCAAAGATGCAAGCCAAGGGGATTCTGAACTGACGGGAAACATCGATATTAAAGGTTTGAATTGTCTTTACATGTTTAAAGTACACGTACGATTTTTTATTTTTTCTTAAGCTTAAATTGAATATCCCGTGATTTAATCGTGTGTGTACTTTAAACATGTAAAAAGGTTTTCAATTTTGTAAAATCAATTCAAAGAATTCAAACCTGTAATGTCGATAATTCCCGTCAATCTAGGATTTTCTTAGGTAAATATTTACTAAAGCCCCCTCTAAAGAGATTTGCGACGAAGGAAGACTTTAGCTATCCAGATTTTCCAATCTCTCAATAATTTAATAATTGCTCGCTGGGAAATGTTGTAGTTAAATAGAATGAAGAAATAAGAAACAGATGCAATTGTAGCTGTATAGTTCCTACATGATTGTGTCTGTGTGGCAGTAATTTTCTTTTTGAGAAAGAATATCTTGGTGCAACATTTCACTAGATTTGATAAATGCTGAAGTAGCTTAAGTCTTCTTGGGACTTAGATCTCGTCAAGTATCTCTGACATGTAAATTACATGTTTACCAATTATTACTATAAGCGGTAAATATCGATCATGCAATCTCATCTTAGCTACACTGCTCACACAACAACTTCATACACGTATCGATCTTATTCATGTTACTTCATACGCTCACACCAGAAAGATGACGCAAAAATCGGACGCACATATATTCGAATGATCGGAGCTATCCGCCTTCATTTGTCATAAACCTAAACCTCTTTCAACGAACGGAATTGTGCTAATTTGTCAAACTAATAAGAGAGTGAGAAGGGTCTCGAAATATTATAATACACGCAGTGACGATTAGTGCAAAACATTAGAAAAAACGTCAACTATAGGCTCTGGTTTTTATTTTTTTCTGTATGGGGTCGACGTGCTTTTGGAAAACCGTCAACCTCATCAGTTACCACCGTTCGTTATGGTTGTTGCGTCGGGACCCGTGGATATTGGATCCGTTTGGTTTTACGAGTAGACCCACGGCCCCGATTGAATTTACTCGTACTTGAGAAAGGTATTCGACTTCTGGTCGCGCTGACCCGGGTGATTCTGCCAGGCGCCCTGGGACGCGTTTGGGTTATTCGGCCCGGGGCCGCCGGTGCCGGGATTGCCAGTATTGCCATCGCCGCCGCCTTGGTTCATCCAGCTGAGGAAGCCGGAATTGCCGCTGTTGCCAATGCTGTTGTTACCGGAAGGCGGCTGGCCCGGTGGGCCCGGCTGGTTCGAATAACCCTGGTCGTTTCCCTGGTTCTGCAGGTTGCCGATCAGACCCCAGGACGCCTGGTTCAGAGCGGCGGCCACTAATGCCGGGTTGACCGGCAACGCGGATAGATTCAGACCACCCATCGCCAGCGGATTCGACATACCACCGCCACCGCCACCGCCGTTGTTCTGCCCAGTGATACCCAGAGCCTGTAGATTTGGCATATCGAGATTACCGCGATTCCCCGGATTATTCCAGCCATTCGGGCCCATATTGTTGCCCGAATGGCCCATGTAACGGTTACCCTGATAATTGCCCTGCACGTTATTATCGACGGGTCCCGGCGCGCCCCTGCCGCCCCTCATGTTCGAGTTCACTTGATTATTAAAATTCTTATTGTTGCCCTCGGACTTGGGCGCGGCATTCGAGACGTGTACCGAGACGCCCTTGATAATATGATCTTCGCCACAGAGCGATTGGGCGACCTCCGGATCTAAGAAAGTGACAAACGAGAACGCGCGGAAAGGTTTCGGGATGAATACGTCCGTGACTTCGCCGAATTTGGAGAAATAATCTCGTAGATCGTCCGCGGTTAGATCTTCTGTGCAGCGGCCGACGAAAACCTTGCAGGGTACTTGCTGAATCATTCCTTCCTACACAAACGCAATCATCAAATATGTACGACAGGTTTTCACGGTTATCCAAGTAAAACTTGCGTACAGTGCACATTACTCACAATACGGCGGCGGTAGAATCGCTGCGAGGCGTAGCGTTCATCAAGAAAGTGGCAAAACGTAACATAGATACATTACGATTTACATCAAGTGTATCACATGCATATATTACACACAATCAATGTTCCGTAGACACGCAGTATGCAACTTCTCGCTTTCGGCTTAGGACTCTAACGTTCCGTCGATTGCAATTAATCTGCACTAAACGACAAGCTCATATAGAAAATTCTTAAATATTTATATTTGTCGATTTAAGAAAAGACGCCGAATGGCTCGATTTATATGTAAATCCACATATGTTATATAATGAACACTTAAGCACTATGACCACTTGAAATCCATGCATCAATCTGTACAATGTTTTTTTCTTTATGTTCACAATGTAAAGAATCTCATGCTACATTACACTGTCTTGATTTGAATAAGCACATATTTGATAAAAAGTGAACAGTTATTCCAGACTAATTATTTCTACCATTAGACAACATATCTGTTATATTTAACAAACACCATGAATTAATGGGAATATATATATATAAATGCTTTGTTAACTCACTCAATTATATGAGATAAATCATTTATTCTTATGATCTAAATTATCCTTTTATTGTGCAGTTATCGAGAAGTAACTTTTAACAACAGTCATAAGTTTTAAGAAGGAAATAACATGTAACAAATTTATTATTACCTAAGCGCTTAGAGATATTTTTTTAAACAAAATTTTTCTTACACAATTTCTTTAGTCATTCTGCATATAACAGTATCGTGTTCGTATCGCCATGATAAAGTAACAAAAAAATTCATGATTTACGAAACATTTCATATTTTATTCTGATCTCAAATTTTATTTAGATCTTGACATAAAATATGAAATATTTTATTAATTTTTTAACTTTTTGATACTTTTATTTTTACAGAATAATGAAATGAATTAACTGGTGTAAGGAAAACACAATTATTTTAAAAAGAATATTTTGCAAGAAATATTTTTTAAAAAACTAAAATTTGCAATGTGTGCTATTGTATGTATATCCTTGTCTTAACTAAGTGTATTTAAATTTTAATTTTTAAATTGTATAATAAAGATAATTTAGGTCACACACATAAAACGCACATGTGTGCTTAATATATTACTTGAACAAAAACGAGTAATGTAAAATTAGAAATCTTGAAACCAACTGTGGTGAAAGAAAAATTTTTATAATTTTTCAAATATTATACCACGCATCTTTTTCATTATTTTCGATATTTCTAAAATAATCCGTTTATTTAATGTATTTCACATCAATAATAAATTGATAAAATTGAAAATAATACGAAAGAAAATAAAATAGTAATAAAACATTTATCATTAGAGATTTTGCTTCTTGTATAAGTCTCTATAAGAAATATTGACTTTTTGCGACACAAACGCAGCAGTAAAAAAAGCGTTTAATAAGTCGCACGTCAGACATTTAATAAACATTTAATAATCGGAAAAAAAATAAGTATTTATATGTGTATATATTATATGTAAAATTATATAAAATAAATATCTCTGATTTTAGAAAATCGCATCGACATACTAAACTTTCCAACATTCATTCATACAAGTTTTCGACGCATTGTGACCTTCGCGATATCAAAAAAGTTCACTAGAATGATGCGTCGCAAATAACACATGACAATCATCAATATGCGTAGCGCTTGTAGATGCGTGGTACAATACGTGCGTGGAATGTGCATTGAATCCTGGGAAAAAAGATCATCATCATCGTGTGTCGACGCGTATACAGTCTAGTATTCCCATTAAAACATGATTGATTGTAATTACGAGTTTCCTCTTCAGTATCTTGTGTCCGCGACATGGTGATCCCTCGATGGCCGGTGCTTGTAATAACGATCGTAATAATTCTCCTTTGATGGGTATCTCGTTGGATCGACGTATCTACCGTCGACTGGATCGCGGCCGTCTGATGTGGCGTAACGGCCATCAACCTCGCGATTGTCCATTGCGTACCTGCCGTCCATCGGTTCCCTACCGTCGACGACGTACCTTCTGTCCATCTCGCGGCTGTCTACGTATCGGCAGTCCACCTCCCTGCCATCGGCTGACAGATGCCGGCTGTCCGGGTGCCTCACGTCCGAATAACGCATCTCGTACCTGCAGTCAGTCGCCGCGACGGCGTAACGGCCGTCGGCCTGATCGTAGTAACACCGTTGATCATATCCGTAATTATACCTGCCCTTGTCGACGTACTGCTCCGGGCAATTGTCGACTGGATAGGCAGTGGCTCGTCCCTCGCCGTAGTACCGCGACCCGTATTCGACATCGGACGGCGGATACGCGGGATTAGCGGGTGCCGCGGCGGCGTTCGCATGCGGTGGCGGCATGTAGCCGCGAGAATCGTAGGCGGCAGACTCCTCGTAGGCGGCGTAGCTCGGCTTCTCGTTGTAGGCGTTGTAGGCGGCCTGCTGCTGACCGCCACCGCCACCGCCACCACCGCCGCCGCCGCCGCCCTCGTACTTGTACTTGTTATCATCGTAAGGATAATTCGGGGGATACGACGGATAGTGAGTGGTTTTGTAATCATACTCCGAGTCGTATCTCGGGGGTGGCGCGCTTGGGGGCGGAGCACTGGCCTCGGACGACGAGTTTACGTTGGTTACGTACGGCTTCGACGCCGGCACTCGGCGACTACTCGGCGTATGCACCGGTATAGGTCGGTAGCACTCGTTACCGTGCTTACCCGTATCATACTGACGTGCCATCATTAATCCATCAATATTCTGCAACCAGATTACACCAGCCCTCGACATCACATACAGACTTGATCGAAATGTTGAAGCACACATACGCATTCGCTCCGCTCAACGCTCCGTAGCAACGCAGCACGCATCTCAAACTACGTACTCGAATACGTCTCGAATACCCCGCCGACAACGGTGGAACACGCGAACGTAAACGATTTCGCAGCGCAGAATCTATTCCGCAAAACGTGACACGACGACGTGAGCTATTGCATTCATTCGCGAATTTTTCATTCTTGATTACGCACTCTATACCCAGCGTCGCCTCGCCAAGATCTTTTCTATGCGATCTTACACGTTCTGAAGAGACTCTAGAGCGTTACTCGTATCGACGCATCGCGAGTCTCGCAAAATTAGAAGCATCGTTCCCGTATCACGGTGGCTCGCGAGAATTCTCAGGTCTAAGAAATTGGTTCACGGCTGCGACATACTCCATATGCGACTGCAAGATCTTGCATTTACATACTTCAGCACACAAAGTCATACTCGTTACAATATTTGATGTGTATCCAGGAAGATACGCGCGCTCAAAAACGTGAAAATATTGATCTTTCCCTTCAATTACGCTCTCTCAATGCACGATACATTCTTCCTCATAATATTCTCATTCACGCGTACTCGGGATGCTACGCAATTTAGTATTTTAATTTTTATTAGCGTAAAAATAGTCTGAGATTTTAGATCGTCTGAGGATTTTTTTTCTCATTTGTCGAGGCTTGCGAAAGCTTCGGCCACTTTTAAAAAATCTTGAGAAAAATAGCACACGACGTTAAGGTCTACCGTTAAGTTGGATGCGTTTTATCGAGTTGTTTCTCTCTCCGTTGACACAGGACTATTAATCACTCTCCTAAAGAGATCCCATACCGTTTTAGAGACACAAACATACCATATTATTTACATGTTCACGCAAGCACACCACAACGTCGCTCTCTCCATGACTCACGCATCACACTCGTATAAACATACATTCATACATACAGACATTTTGCATTCTTTCTGTATAATTCCACCATTCTTATAATCGTTCGCACATTCACCTATTTACACCACAGCGAAATATGTCTCATATATATAAAAATATTCAATATTATATTCAAGGAATGTGAGAAAATACTGACATTCTTTTAAAGCATTATATGATAAAATGGAGAAAGACAGAAAGCTCATAAGATATTATCCGTATCCACAATCGTAAGCTTATCAGTTTTAGCTGATTGTCTCTCACACAACATTCTATCTTCTACTTCAAATATTACACGTGTGTTCATATCTGTACATATCTTGAAATGTAAAGATAACATAAAGACTTTAACAAGCAGCAATCAAAATTAGAAAGATTCATTTTGCACATTAAAAAATTAGATATCACTTTCTATTCTCTAAGAATATTTTTTATTTTTCCTAATTTTCTTCTTATGACAGGTAAGATTAACTAAGAAAAAAGAATTTAAAAACAAGTCAGCATTCATCACCCAATAGAATAAAGATAAAATTTGGTGCAGCTTAATTTTATATGTCCAATTACATGCAATATAATATAGGCAACTGTGCTGCAAAATCGATTAATTATATCATATTATATTATATTATTTGAATAAATTTGATTAGATTAAGATTTGACTTATCAAATAAAAAAAAGGTAATCTTATTAAAATCATAAAATAAGATATATAAATTATTTTGGTAACTTAATTTTAAATTTTGCTGTATTTTCAATTTCAACAATATGTACAGATTGAAGGCAAGTGTATTTAAAAGAGAGAGAATATATCATTTCAGAAACAATACGAAGCGATCATTTAACAACGATCTAAGTTATAAATCTGAATTTATTTAATATTTATCTACATAAGTTATTTCTATAGTTCTGTTATTTCTAAAATTATAGACAGTAATATACAATAATTAATTGTTAGCACTGATGTAGTATCACATATTTTATTATTTAATAACAATAATGTTTTCACTAATTGAATAAAAATGTTAAAAAAGTGTATTAAAAAATTGCAGCACTTTTGCTATTTCTGGCAAAAATACGAAATCTTCAGATATCTCCTATTGCTCTTAAAATGATTTATTCGCTCCTAAGTGCTTTAAATGTGCATCACCGATTTTAACGCCTTTTAAGATTCTTTTATACATTCGAGAAAGCAGTAAAAAAGTAGCAAAAAGAATTATTTGCAAATTATGTTCTTACCTTACTATTAGGAACTTTGACATCGCACCATCTGCCATCTATCATATGACGTTGAGCGAGACATCTCAACTGTGACTCATAACTTCCAAATCGAATAAAGCCAAATCCTTTGCTTTGGCCAGATTTCGCATCTTTCTTTACCTACGATAGGATTTTAACATAATCTTTCGTAACTAGAGCGTACAGTATCGTGCTTATATAAGTAAAATATTCCATTTTTTTATCAGTTACACTCATTATCAATGCGCATTCATTATATTTGCCTAATTAAGATTATTTATTATGAGTTTAACTATCTATTATCTATCTGAAATATACTTTTGTTATACTTAACGATTTACAGCATATCACTTTCTTATTTATCTAATGGATCAATAAATTTAAAGGAATACATTAGTACAGCAAAATGCAAGATTCCTCTACGTTTCGAAGCCCAAGCGCAAACTTCAGTAAATGTAAAGACTTACCTGTGCCATCAGAACTTCACCAAATGTTTCGAAATACTCGCGCAAGTTCTGTTCAGTAGTTTTCCATGGTAAACCAAGTACAATCAAATCAGTGCAACGCAACTTCGTTTCCATTCTTTTAGTCTTAGCCGTGGAATTTTCCAAATTGTCATCAGATTTACGTTTGTTCTCTGAAAAGACATAATACACTCATATCTAATCGTGACGATTTGCAGAAAAAGTAAAAAAAAAATTAAGAAAAATAAAATTGAAAAGAAGGAAAATACAGCTTAGAGATTTTTGATATTCGTCAACGCTGAAGCTGATTTCAGCAGTTGTTTGCACTACTCTTATGGACCATGAGAATATTTGTTCCATTTATCTGACATTATAAAATAAACTTATTTAAGCAGATAAATTAAAAGACTCATTCAAATAGACAAACATAGGAGATGATCCAGCATCTCATCGAATGTAATAGATACAATTAAAGGAATAATTGCTTTCAGCAAATAGGATACTTTAGGATAACTCGAGCCGAACTCTGACTATAGTTCAACTGACAGAATTTCTAATCATAATTCATTCTCTCTAATCTCCGACCTCCTTTTTCCATTCATCCATCCAAAATCCATTTTTGTGTTAAATAAAAACATTCGAATAATTACATACATATTAACAATACTACAGGCATTAATTGTTAAAAAAGTTCAGTCTTCCTTAGAGCACCGTTCCTATCGACCGACTGCTCCAGGAGTTAAAATCCCGGGTTCGCAGCGTCGCCATGACGGACACGAGCCAAGAGGAACCCCCAAAGCATCTCGATTCTCTCCCGTGGGAGCATCGCGGCGGCGGAAGCGTCGTCGCCGTGATCCGCCGATTTTCACCGACGGCGGCGGCGGCTTCGGCTTCGACGCCGCGAGCGCAGCGCCGCCATGTTATAAATACCGCAGGTATCAGGGGAGGAGATAACGCGCGTATGCGTGTATGCGTGATCTCGTACCTTTAGGGAATACGCAGAAGTAGATCGCCTTGCCCCAGCCGTTTTCGGGCGGATGTAAGCGACCGTCGACCAGTCGAACGCCACGCATCGTACGGGACTCCGGATTGCGGTACTTGAGGCCGCAGGTACCGGGGAACTGGGCGGACAGGGTGGTGAGGAGGAGCGTGGTGTCGTCCTCGGTCGGCAGCTCGATGGGCTCCTCGCCCTCGTCCTCGGCGACCTGGATGTAGGACGACATCGTGGCTTCTGTTTCGTCGCGAGCTTGATCCCTTTACCGATCGGACGGCGACACTGCTGTTTTCTCCGCTGGCCTCTCTCGCGACGCGCGTGTTCCCCTTCTCGCTCTCTTCCTCAATCACTCTTCTTTCTCTCGCTCTCTTTCTCTCTCTCTCTCTCTCTCTCTCTTTCTCTCGCTCGCTCTTCGTCGTTCCTCCCGATACTCCGCGCCCAGTCGTTTTTCCTTTCGTCCGCTCGTACTCGCGAATTACTCGAGAAGGCGGAGGGCACGGAGAACCTCGTAAAACTCGCTTACGCTTAACAACACAACAAACACACACGCGCCACGGTCGCTCGCACCCAGTCACGCAACACCGCACCTCTTTCTCTCTGCTCTCTGACGACACGACGGTCCGCCGCTAGCGCCACCGGATGCAGCGCGGCCGCGCCGTGACGTCTGGAAAATTCCACTTGGCGACGCGACACGGCGACTCGGATCCGCGGCGAGAAACACGCGCGACACGGGCCCACGACCGCGTGCTCGCGAGCGGCAGCGGAAAAGATTCGCGACGATCTCGCACGCCCGACGATCTCGTCGCGCGCGCGGCACGGGGTCTAGATGACGGCCGCGGATCAGCGTCGCGCCGCGGCCGACGCGTAGGAATACCGTCGAACGCGGCGCCGCGCGCAATGGCGACCGACCGCGCGCCATCGATTTTCCCGCGACATGCCGCTTCCCCGGCTACGAAGAATGTTCGCATCGGCCCGCAAAAAAAACTAAATTTTTTTTCTCGTCATTCATGTCGTCGCAATGGATCAATTAACGGCGAAGGACGAAGCGATAAATCCGCGCCTGGTTTTATGTAGATGCACTGTGGAAGAGATTGATATCGAATTCTTTTTTTTTTATTTATATTGATTGTTATTGATGCAAGAAAAAAATTTTAAGAAACTGATATATTGTTGATTTGAATTGTCGCGTGAGGAAGTTTCATTATCGACCGCGAGACTTGTAAATTTCTACGGTACCGACACAGTGCGAACTGCAGCTAGTTCCGACTATGACGTTATGATGGCGCCACGATGAGCATTTATGACCGACAAGTAAAAAAATTACTTTCACGTTAAAAAAATTTCTCCCAAAACTTGCTATTTTGAGATATCAGAGAGATATCAAGACATTTCTGAAATCTATCAAAGCTTCAAGAAAATTTTCAAGATATACAAAGGCCATGTTCCACAAAATTCACTATCAGTATTAAAAATCTACAATGCACATAACGTGAGTACAGATTTTCAATGTGAATTTTGGAACACAACCGAGGGCACCTGCATTATTATGTTATTGCACTATCTTATTATTATTATATTGTATTATTATATTTTTATAAATTCTTATTTTACATAATCTTACTCTTATTTTATTCTTATTTGAGGTTGTCAAATCAAATTTCTTTCTATCTTATCTTTCTATCTTTCAATCCAATTCTTCATCATTCTTAATTATCTCTCAGTTATTAATTTTCTAAACGCAATTGACATATCGACGTAACAACATGAAACGTTTCTTGGAATTTTAATCGAAATCCTGTTAATACGGCCGTACATCAAAGTGCAGACGTGGTAATTCAAATTAAATGGAAGTTAATTGTCAGTATCTCAAGCATAATTCTTGGGAATTGCGTATTCGATTAATTATGTGTCGCAATGTGTCAATTTCTACCGAAAGACCTTTACTACTTGTTGCAATTAAACTTGCGCACGATGACATACATCTCTTCCCGTGGTAAAACAACAAAATGCAATGATTAACGTTTCAAGAAAAACAGACGGTGTATTGAAAGATACATTCTTTAGATAACGTTGCCACAAAAGTAGCATTGCAATAAATTTAAAAATATATTAAATTAATCTTCAAATTATCAATGTAATGAAACAATATATATTACTAATAAATTAACTAAAGATATACATTAGATAATAAATGAACAATAAATATAAAGATCAAACGCGGTGTTTTTATAAATGAAAAATTGATTACACGTAAAGAACTCGAAAGAATTCTTCGTGCAACAAGAAGTTTGCAAGCCAATAATTTCGAGTGTGAAAGCGATATTGTCTAACCGAGGCAACAATTAATTAAACTAGAGTCGAGGTTAATTGACGTTGATGAAATTGATCCATATCACCGGACATTAACGAGCTTCGCGGTTTGAACTGCGGAGAGAACCGATCGCTCAATGCCCGCTAAATAAATCATCCGACGACGTTACTATCGCTTGGTGTTGCATTTCATCAATTATCAATTAGCACATCGATTATATCTTCTCTCTAACAATGAAATGACACGCTACTTCGAGATAATACTTGTAACGCGTGTTACTCTTCAAACATGTATCGTATCCTTTTGCTCTATTACGTTTCCAATTACAAAAGTGAACGAATTTACTAAAATATTTATAAGTTCATTAGCCATCGCCTAAATTTGCTCATTTTTATAACTTTTATCAATTTCCGAGAATCGTAATAAGCCCTCTTGTCTAGAACAAAAATTGAATAACCCACGTGCCGCTTGTAATGTTCGTAGCACAATTGCATGTTCAGAATTGCACTCTTCAGACACGTGACGTTGTAAGTCACGTTTGGTGAACGACAATGTTGTTACGTCGCAAGAAGGAGAAGGAAGAAACTGTGGCAGACGTCGACGGATACGGCAAGAGTGACTTTAAAGGCCGACGCCACCCCGATCGTGAGAAGAGATCTTGAAGAAACGAGAGGATGTCGCGGCCGCTCAAGCGACGACCGATCGAACGCGCGATTAAAGCGATTCTCGGGGAATTGTCATTGACTGCTGAATACTTGCGCAGTCACCACGCCGCTTTATAGTCCCGGTGTAAGTAGTTTTGGTGTCACGAGGCACGGCCTTTCGAATTACTCGTCGGCGACGATAACAGTCATTCTCTCGGACGGCTATCTAGAAATTCACCGTGATAAAACGAAAGGCGGCGACTATCGAACGCGCCTGAACAGAAATTCGAAGATCAGAGAGGGAATCAGACTTCCTTCGGGATATTCTCGGAATGTCTTTCGTTCAACTCGTCGCTCTGGGCAACTTTTTTCCCAACTCTTCGCAATGTAAACGGCGACGTAAACCTGCTGCGTTTCTTCGCACTTCACGTCACGTCTTCTTCGATTTTCCGGTCTGAATTTCGGACGATTGCGTAAGATAGCCAAATATTGCCGGGTGTCCAAATGTCGAAACGTGATAAATTTCGAAATCTCGATATCACCACTTGTGAACTAAAGCTTTGTTCTAATGGGTGAAGTTTATCGATCGTTCTCAAATGTACGTCACGTTACAATTCAGGCACGTTGCCCAATTAACGTAATAAATATTTGGCCGATTATTAACTGCGACTTCATCGACAAAACGTATCGTTGCATAACTCGACATTTACAACATCAACCAGGGCGATCGTCATTCAACGAGGTTTTTTCTTCCCTCGCTGTGGGATACGGCGGATTGCGCTGTCGAGGATCGTATCGCCGAGACGAAGAAGAGGAGTTTTCGAAATGACGACGAGTCGGTCGACCTGGGGCGGGGACAAAGACGAAGGGGACGAAGGTGGACGATAATGCCACCGCCATGCAAACCGGTGTGTACGACTGTGTACACCGTGTACGTCGACGACGGGGCACGCACAGGTGGGGCTGTATCCCACCTGCGGAGGACCCAGCGTCTACCTGATGAGGATGATGCCCCGTTCTGGTGGGAGGAATTTAGGTTACTCGTACCACTAGGGAATGTGGGCCGACTATATACCGGCTCATCGCGACCGTCCGCCAGTTCATTCCTTCCCCGTATTTCCGATTCGTCGGATCCAGCATCACGGCCGGGGGATTTTTCATCTTGTCGTCGTCCGTCACCCGAGGGCTCTTCTCGTCCCTAGGTAAGTCCTGAGCAGCGGAAGAGGTGGCAAAGTAGGAAGAGGAGGACCGTCGAAACCTCATCACATCTTCGAGGATTGCTGCTTCTTCAGTAAGTACATTTTATTTGAAAACTATACATTTTATACGAGTTCACGTTTCGATGTTGCACAGATATCGGCGTGTTAATATTAACTACAGTAGAAAAATAATCGATTGAATATTCTTCGCATGTTAGAGATAAAAAATTTTTATTTGAGAATTTTAATACGAGAATGGTATAAAAATAATTTAAAATATAACAAAGTACCCTTTCTTACGCTTTCAACATTTTATTTGTAATCAAAAGAAATTTTTTTATTTAAAATCTTCTATAAATGTTCATAAATTGATGATCAACGTTGCATGTATCCCAATCTTTACATTGACAATAATGGAAGTGTAAGACGTAAAGTCTTTCTGTGCAACGACATCGAGCATTGAACTCTCCGATTATACCGGTTTTAAGTCCTGATTTTATCAATGCACGCGTGTACATTTCCGGAATTAAGATCTCAGATTATCACAGATGGGAAAATCTAAGCTTTGAGTCGAATTAGCAGCGTTAACCAAAGATATGACATAATCATTAATGTGAGCCCGGGAAATTTCTGTCTTTGTTAGAACCTTCCCGTTTCGGGCGCGAGAATACGTCGAGAGAAAAATAGATGTTGCGCCAGCGATTTACGAGCTTTGTTACTTAATACGGATAGCATTGTTATTTGAAATACCAGATACCTTCATTTTGACGTGTTATTCAATTCTTAATTTACAGAGATAATATAAGTATATAAATATATAAAGTATTTTAGTTTAATTGCGGAAGTCATATTGTTAAATAGAATAAAACGGATTTCTTAGTTTTCGCTAAAAAATTAAACGCATAATTGTCTAATTATATAATTCTAAGCGCAATGTAAACTGTTCTACTTAATGTTAATTTTAATGACAGATTTTCTGATGAATTTTTGATGAATGTCGATATTCTCGTGAAAAAAATTTCGAAAAGGACATTACATGTTGGAATGTTTTAATATTTAATATTGTATGTTTAAGTTTTAAGAAAAATTTAAGAAAAGTGCAGTGCTGTTTTCTCAAAATTAAAAATTATATACCGTTCACACGCATTATTAATTTTTAGATAGTGAAAAAGTTTCTGATGTGTTTTATAATTGTATTAATAATGGGTAAAAAAATGGACAATATTATTTTTATGCCGACAAATGATGAGATTTGTTAATGAAGAAAGTGCGTAATTATAAACGATATTCGTGTAAAGAGCGCGAATTAAACAAGTTATTAGCCAGTTATTCTTCAGTTTAATTTAAAGAAAAATTTTTTAATGTAATTTTAGAATGTAACTTATTTGGCAATACGTGAAACTTTTTTTAATCTCTCCGTTTTACCGCTTTAATAATTTATAATATCCATGTTGAAGATAAATCAATAACTCGCGTCAAAATACGAGATAAGTATTCTCGCATTATCCTACATCTCGATATCTCTGCCGCGTCGCACGATCATCAACAAGATAAGTAAAGGGTCGCTCGTGAAAGTTATAAGTGCAAAGTGCTGCATCCTGAGAGTTATAGCTAACGGATTCGCTCGATTTCGTGTCTGACAACAAGGCAATTTTCATGATGCTTAACTTCGCAAAAACTTGCAAGTTTACATATAAGACTAGATGGATGTTGATCTGTTACAACCTGAATTAAATTTCGCATTTGAAAGTTTCTCATATAAATTTTAACGACAGATCTTTATCGAATTTTGTCATTTCTTTTCGCAAAAATTTTTAGATTTTAGCTTGCCATCGCACTCTTTTATAAAAGAATGCAATGGCAAGCAAATAAGAACAATTCGAACTTGCGCAAGCTAATTGTGCGAAACGAGCGAAATCGAATCATACTGGTACATCATTGACTCTGAACGGTCTTTTTCTTCATCATCTTAGTCGCGTTTTGCAAGTATCTTCAAAACTGAGCGAAACTGACAGCCCATCGTCTTTAGTTACATGTTTCTATTTCGATTGCTTTCGTCCTGTTTTGCAAGTTTCCTCGCTAATCTCGTTGAAAAAGCACTCGAATAGAACGATGCTTATCAATCTTTTACAAGTGATGGAATACTTTCGAATGCTAGAAGACGCAAGAAGAATTAGGGAATCTAAATGTGGATAGTAGAAACATAGATTCATTTAAGATCATATTTGTGAAAAATTTTAGTAAAATAATTTCAAAAGAAACAATATTTAACAAAATTTAAGAAAAAACTTGCTAGTAAAATACGCTCTTCTACATTTCTAATTTTATAATAGAAATAAAATTCTATGTTCGAGAGATGGAAAATAAACGACAAAAGCCATTTTCAAAACGACCTATTTTAGTTACCGATAAAAAATTAATAATACGTTACATCGTAGAGTTAATGAGATCTTTTTACATGTACAATAACTACGCTGTAAAATTGTTTTTTACCTATGAATTTCAAATTAATTCTTCGGTCACACACACATCACACACACACAACAGACTTTACTTTATGAGCTCTAATGGTCTGAGTAATCAAATTCCTTGAATTAATAAAATGTTTTTCGTTCAAAACACATGAAATTTATGTCGGAAATTTACGTCTGTCGTTTACGTTGCTCAACTATAAAAGAATACTTGTCAGATTAATTATACTCACAGACATAATTAATTATACTACACAAAACATATTTTACGTTACCTCTCATCAGAGAGACTCGAGGCTTTTAATAATTCTTTCGAAATATGTTTCTTTTCGGTTATACCAAGAAAGTTTCTTGACATTTTACCTGTTTTCAACTGCAATATGTTCAAGTAAGACGTTATTTATGCGAGGAAATTGTTTTTTGAGTATTCCTCTAATGACCCACGTCACCTTTGAATTCTCCTTTCACTTATTCGCATTCTTCTGCGTGCTTTCCTAAACGATAGATTTATAGAAAATTCTCTTCACTTTTAACACGTTGTAAAATTTCGAAACGAGAAATAATTTTCCGTCAACAAGTTTTACAATCAATGGAAATCGGCGAGGTACGTTCTTTCTCGCGAAATCTTCACGTTTCCTTGCAAGATAAACTTTGCGCTTTTAAGATGATTGCGATAATTGCGACGATCTTGCACAAAGCGACGCTTGCGTGGAAAGCGTATACGATTGTTTGGCACGGGATTTCGACACTTTATGTGGATAACAAGTTATAGTTGACACGTCAACGGGAGTTCATTGTACGAGACAAAACAGAAGGAAAGAGATTGATATCGTCATTGTGTCGCCGGTACTCGACAATTAACACGAGAGCGAAATTATCGTCGAAGGATTTCACGAGTTCGTAAACACTACTTTGAGTAACGTATTCTTCGATTTTGTCGACAAAATGTTAACCGAGACGCTCTTAAGAAGTTGACATTCATTTTCTTCTAAGTTCGTTCTTTGATTATTGTATCATTGAACATTAAATATTGTATCTATTCAAGAAAGCTGTTTAAATAAAATTGTTCCTCACCTGCCGAATTAGATTGCCAATTTTAAAATAGTTTAAAAGCACAAGTGTAGAATCATATACGAGAGTAAATGTAGAAAGTCCAGAGTTTTTATACCAATTCGCATAGTGTTCCACATAGTGTGGCACATGCTAAAGAACGGTACTCCTCACTACCATACGATATCTGTATTCAAATATATATATATATATATATATATATATATATATATATATATATATAAAATTACTTCATACAAAAGTAAAATACAGTAAAATATATTGTAAAGATAACGGTATTGTAAAGACAGCCGTTCAACGAAAGATAAAACTGAGTGAAATAAAGAACTGTGTCAAACATACGAGTGTAATTTTAACTAATAGAAATAATTTCACATGACATCTACGAGGAGAGCCAAGTGGAGATCATCCAACTGAGACGCGGCGCAATTAAAAACCGAAACTCGAGATTGCTATCTCCGCTTTTTAGGTCTCCAATCATGAATCACATCGCATTTCTATTTGAGCATCGAGTTCTCTCTCCCAATAATGAGAGTCATCAGCGAAGTGGAACGAAAAGTGGCGATCCCTCCAAATAGACTCGTATCGGCCGAATCGCCGGCTACTCGACAAAAGCGGATGATCGGATACAGACCCGACCCGACTCGCATCCAGCGAGCTCTTTCCTACCGCGGACTCGATTCGCGCCCGTCTCGTTTTTGCCGCGGTCGGATTCCCCAGAATCCAGACGCGGTCCGCAATATGCGGGATACGTCGACGGGCGCGACGGCGTATTGCCGTTAACAAAAGTCCACCTCGAACAAACTGTAAGAGACTCCTGGAAGAGAGTCCGGCTGGACGTAAAGCCGGCCAGCTAACGGTCACGACGCGATGTGGTCCGCGCGAACACGCGCGCACGTACGCTCGTACGTACACGCTCGCATCTCCGTGTTATCCCACACATACCTTCTCATTCTCATACTCATTCTCATTCTCGTTCCTGTTCGCGTGAATGACGACGACGACGAATACCGGGAAAGCTCGACGCCAGGTCGGACAGGTGCACGGACTCGGTCGGCAGTTTTGAGTTTGTCCGCCATCGTCCGTGACCACTTGCCGAAGAAGAAGAGATATCGTTGGAGCTGAGACCGCACGATGGACGAATTCGGCAAATTAACGCACGAATTCCTCGAGAGTCCTCGATAATCGAAAATTCGGTTCTCCACTTTTATTCCTTCTCAAGCGGAAAGTAACGCTTCGCCAAAAAATAAAAATCAAGAATCAGTTTTCATTTTTACCACGTTTTGCACGCAAATATCTATATTAGAATGTTCGTATAAAAAAAGAAAACTAACAAATGAATTTTTCTCCCCAAAAAAATGAAATAATTATTTTTTAACATTTTCTAAACATTTTTATTATGTATCATCAATTCAAACCTTTAAACTCTTCTCGTTAGTCTACATTCTACTTATTTCAATATTCAATATATTCTAATGTGGTTCAATATCTATTTTATTCCATTTGTAAGAAAGAAGTGAAGAGTCTTTTTCCTGCAATTATATTTCGTACTTCCGGTCAACGAGAGATTTTGTGTCATATCGCAAATATCGTGTGCTGTCTGGAACACAAACGTTTCTCTATAATTGAACGATCATTATGATTATTTTAACGACTACCACGCATGTAGCACATATCGGGTAAAATATTATGTCGCAGCTTGTTATAACGTAGCTAGTACGAAGCAAATTACTGTATTGCCGCGATTGCTGCATATGCTTAAATTATAGATATGGTTCGTTAAGATATCGATATCTGTACGAGAGTAGCGAAGTAAACGGCCAGAGCATCTGCTTTCAACCACGAATGTTATTAATCTTCGTCACTCGACGGTGCGGTGTACCTTCACCGCAAACCGCAAGTGTTAGCCAAACACGTCGAACGTGCATTGTCTTTCTAACGATTACTTAAAAAAAAAATAAAGAAAAGAAAACAGCGTGCGAAAAGTACGCCTTCTGAATTTTTCCTTCGCAACGGCATGCCGTATGAAGCTCTTTGCAATAAATTAGTGAACGGTTAATATCACACGATAAAAAAGTAAAAGTAAAGTAAAAGCGACAATGTTACGAAACGTACGAGATATATATAAGTTATAACAAAAATACATTTAATTAAGTATAAATTTGTCTCCGGAGGGAAACTCACGATTTTTTTAACTGAGTTTCTGAGATGATAAAGTCCGCGAGATAAAAAGTAAAGGGAATTGATGAAGCAGTTTTTATAAAAAGTGCAGTTCAACGTGTGTTAGTTGCATAAGTTTCAGGAAAGAAGAGATAAAGTGTAACTTCATGTAGTTATTCATGATAGTAAATTTAGGATTATATAAATCGATCGATATTACTTGTGGTTATGCCACAGGACATAGTCTCGAGCATTTCTCGCTGCCGAGAAATAATTTTCGTATTGCAAACTTTTTATATCATACAATGCATCGTGGCGTCTAACGTTTACGTACACACGCAAGATATTATAGTATCTGAGTGTTACAATTAACGTTCGTGATGCAAAGAGCAATTAGCATAACGGATAACATCAGATAATTCGAAACTTTCAATTAAGTTTATGCATACAAGCGAACGTACAAGATGTAAGATGTTTAGATAATGGAAGATAATAAAAGTTTTTGCCTACAAATTCCTTAAATAATTTGAAACCGTTTCGATCGAGCTGCAGTCTTGTATGCCCTTTTTACGTCATATAAAATATTAAAAAAATAATATTACATTTAATATTAAATTCATTAATTGAATTTCCTAGCGTTTCATCAACGATAGAAAAATTCGCAAAAAATTCTAAATAATATAATTTAAAAAAAAGAACATGTGCCTTAACTGGCCGCAAAAATAGTGATTTTGTGCTATTTTTCTTCGTGACAAAAAACATATGATCGGTAGTCGAACTTCACGCTCGTAACTTCGGCGAAGCACAATTCTTCTTTTTCGTATATGGCAATCTTCGGATGATGCATGTCCTCTCAATCTCCGAACGAAGATAACCAGAATGAGTTGATTCTGGAACAACTTTCCTTTCGATTAATGTACCGTATCGATTGGCCGAGAACAAAACCGTGACTTTTGCTCCTCGAGTCGTATTTCATCAAAAGTCCATCGTACTTTCAGCATACTTTCATCGCCGATATCTCTTAATCCAGTTTGTTTAACTAAGAGGACATAATTCTGCGGTTGTAATATCTTGATATCTTTTATTTGCATTTTTTATTGATAACGTGCAATGTTGCATGCAAATTTAATGCTCCTCATGATATATTCGTAATATACTTCGAAGGTCCTCCCAAAGTTATATCACGAGTACATTCTATATTATTCATTCGTAATCAATTACATAACATCATAATTACGTTAGTTGATTTCATTTAAATTTAACGTGAAGGAGTAGCCATCGTAATTCCGGAATTCTCCGATTCGATTTTGAACTATAAAGTGTCGCTCATTTGCATTCGCTAGAAAAAATTTCCATCGATTCAGAGTCTGGGTTACTAATAATATCTATAATATCTATAAATCTGAATAGAGAGAGAAARAGAGAGAGAGAAGAAGAAGAAGGGGTGAGATATCGCTAACATTTGCATCGAAATTACTATTATATTATTTTCGAAGTGCTCAATTATAATGCTGTGACACATTGCAAAAATTCGAAAGAGATCTAACGTGATATCCTCAACGGCGATGCTCATCCGCTACTTCGTGACGCGAGTGTCACGAACGGTTTAGAAAGTCGCAGCCCTCCTCGCCGAGACTGGCAATCGTGATACGAGGAAAGTCAGCTGCCTGACAAAAATTAGATAAAAAAAAAAAAGACGCGTTGCAAAATCACAAATCAAGTTTCACTGGCCGTGAACGATTCAGACGCGTTTCTAAAGTCATCGCGACCATCCAATCATCCTCTCTAAGTCGTTGATCCTGAATGGCGTACATTGTCTCTCAATCATGTCCGCGTAGGATATTTATTTTATATATATATATTTTTTTTATTACCACTTTTATGTGTCTTGTTTAGAATCATAATGTCCTACATTCCTCTATCTTAATTCTCCGAAACGGGGAAGATGACAAAAGATTTGACAGCTTCATAATTTGACGTAAACTTCACTTGGAACTTTGAAATATACTTCTCTCTGCCTATTTCTCGATAAAAAGCGAAAAGGCATCCGACGAAAGATGTTATTTTGTTCTACAAAGTTATGCTTTCCTAAAGTGATATAATGAAACAATATTATAAGTAACTTTCAATGATCGCTAAATCTAAGTCCTGCTTGATTATTACATATAATGATAATTTAATTGCCTTTACGTAACAAACATATCTTTCGTCTGTTTTTAAAGAAACGACAAAATGTCGCATCTCGCGATTTGCAAAGAGCGATATAATGACGCGCCACAATGAATTAGCGGCTTACCTTAGAATTACATTAATTAAGTTGCCGTTGCTTTATATAATAGCGATACATTGTAACATCGGTGCTTCCGCGTTTGAATGTAATGAGAGACGATAATGTACGTGAGAAGAATCTCGGTTAGAAGCTGCACAGCGGCTGATCATTATATCTGTAAAAAGCCAGAAAACTATAATTTCCATTCTAGAATGCGTTACGTGTAACTTTTAGGAAGACATAAATTCGATCGGGAACTATACCTATTTGCGGAAGAACGCCGCAATTTTTTTAACGAGCGAACGGATCGACGCGTTAGAATGCAGCAACTTACGTGGTCACAGAGTCACTGGACTTCGGCTGATCATTTTTTTCTTTTTCTAGCCGTGCCCCGCGTCATCCATCAGTTACTTAACACGATCGTGTGCAAATTATGCACGCTGCGTATTGCGGTTCACGCGGGTTTGCGAGAAACTGGCACTTTACTTCATGTCTCCATGTACGTACTTTTGCACGAGTGTTGATTCGGCTTCGATTTCTCATGTCGATGCATTACTTACATTTTGTAAACATATAAATATATTTAGAGGAAGAATAAGTTGAATCATTTGTAGGTTGTAAAATGTAGATGAAATCGAGAAATTTATCTTTTATCGCTTATATGTATATATTATTTTTTAAATCTCTCGACTAATTTTCAATGCTTTTCAAAATTTTCGTTCCAAATCGAACTGTTAGAAGTAAAATGCTTTGTAAATATACTCTTTGATCAGAAGATATTTGTTGCGTCAAAGCTGCGTTATGGAGTGCAAGATAAAAAGGAAAACGGCCACTTTTGAAAGGAGACGCGTTTGAGAGAGGAAAATTGCGTAGGAGATCATAGCGAAGACACGTTAATGAGGTTCGCGCGTAGAAAAGCTCTTTCGCAAGAGATTTTGCACAACCAAACTGGATAGCAACCAAATAGATGTATCTGTTCGCCACGTGAAGAATATATTCTATGCATACGTATGCATATGTCGCCTCGGTGAAGTATCGGGATAGCCGAAAACATGAACCGTTGATGTATAATAAGATCTCCAGATTCGAGTGATGCAACGACCGAGGGATTTTGTAACGCTAATAAAAAGGGATTACTCGTCGGAATTACTCGATGATTGTTATGTCAATGTTATGACACTTAAAAGATTGAGTTGACATCTGGGGAGAAGAGATTTAATAATGTTTTATTAAGACGTCGTTAATCCCTTCCTGATGCATTACATAGTTCCCAAAGGTACATATTGATGAGTACACGACAGTTTTGTTAAGTATGTTTGTAGAGATATATAAAAGATAAATGCAATCAATTAGCTTGCTAAAGAAACGTGAAAGGATTAAGTCAGCAAGAGTGGACATTTCTTATTCTTTAAATTGTGATGTACGTATAAGTATGTACATATTCTCAATATTGCAATCCTAACAAACATTTGCCAATTATTGCCAATTGTTGTATATATTGAAGCGAAGTCTTTAAACACCTTGATTTCTTCGCATAGTATATTTTGATTTATTTAGAAAATAAAAGGAAGTAATAATAATTATTAAAAAAATACAAAGAACTAAAATATATATATATTTTTTAATATTAATCAATTCTGTATAAAAGAGAAAGGCTTTCCGATGTGAAATTATAAAGCGAAAGTAACATAATAGATATAATAAATTAAGATGGCTGCGCGAAAAAGATGTTAACAGTCTTAGTTTTAATTTATTCGATGCATTCGTTACTCCACTTTGTATCCTTTCTCCGGTCTCATCCGCAAAAATCGACCATTATATTCAACGCGATGTTTTATCGCGCGTTAAATATTGCCTGCGGCTCTCATAACCCATCAACCTCTATTCTAGCAAGCTATTAACTTTCAATCTGGACACTCCATTTCACGCGGTATACATTCAATAGATGTGTATGCTGTAGCATCACATGGCACAATACGTTAATTACAACAGCACGATAATTCCTATGCTTCTATTTTTAATAGCGTCTGATATGCGTGAAGAAAACAATACGGGGTTGTCGGAAAGTCATTCTACCGTGAAAGATAAATAGAAAGGACGATGATAAGACATACGGTGGATGTTTCTTCCGATTTTATATTGTCTTAACACATCTCGAGAGATTTAATTGTATCGTTTGGACCACGATTCCATCGTGTTATTAATCTAAGCTGCGACACTTATCCTTATGCTCGCGTTTCGTCATTAATGTCACGTGAATATTGATGATTATTATAATGCGAAAACGTCATTCATCTTCACGTCGAGTCGTATATCTCGGCACAAACGCGAAAAACCGCTTATTGTCTTCGTAATGTATTGGTAGAAATAAAAGAAGGAGTCGCGAGTCTTTGATGTATGACGACTGATGAATACATGGATGCTGTTGAATTATACATTTAGCAAGTTCCAGTCTCACCATACACTATTCTTATGTACTTAAAGATACAAGTTTTAAACTAGATAGATAATAAATAATTCAACATTTAACTTTTGCTAGCATCTCTTATGTAAACTAAATGTGACTTCACAATCTTAGTTTCTATTGATAATTGCATGAAAATTTATCTCATAGCTTTTTCACACATCATAAATGAAATTAATTAGTTATCCTTGTGATTATCTTTTACAAATTAGAAAAAAAACGTCTATTATAATTTCACTTGAATCTTATCAAATTATTAAAATAATTTAGTTTGATAATGCAGTTGAGAAATTAATTAATCGCCTCCTAATTTTATTTGGCTTGAATTGATGTGAAAGTATTGTTTTTTGAAGCCTTCGTTGAAAGTATATTTATTTATCGGCTTGTGAATTTAGGTTACAAACAAATTAAGAAATTGCGAGAAAATCTCTCGTTTTTCTTTGATAGCTTTTAGAACTGAGCAAAATGTTGCTTTTCGAATCGAAGATTGGCAGTCGACACGGTGATTAGGAAAACTATAGAATGGTTCTTATTCGCTCGCTCTAAGAACGCGTTTTACTAACGGCTTTGTCGTGTCGTTTGCTCTTCTAGAAAGTGGTTCGCTTCGCATTTGTCCTGACGACGGATGACAGTCATTAGTAAAACCATCACGAAGCGTCGACATTTACGTGTCGCACGAAATCAATCCAGAAGTCATAATTCGATCTGCTGGTCGCTTTGCTTTGTTCTAAAATCGAATCGAGTTAGAACGCTGATTAATCGAAAGTTGCGCTCTAATAATAATTTATAAAAACAATTCTACAAGTATCTTTTAAAATAGATATCATTTTATGTAAATAATTATTTTCACAAAATTGTATATTTTAGTAATTGTATATATGTATAAATAAAATAAAAAAATTAGAAACTTTCTCTCTCACAGAGAATTATTCTTAATAAACTTCACATCAAGAATATATATAAATATTTTTTAAAATATTTCATAAATCACACATACATATATATATATATATATATATATATATATATATATATATATATATATATATATAATATATAAAATATATATTTTGATGTCAAGTTCTTAAATTTAATTCATTATTTAATAATATAAA
This sequence comes from Cephalotes varians, assembly GCA_037157785.1. Taxonomy (NCBI): domain Eukaryota; kingdom Metazoa; phylum Arthropoda; class Insecta; order Hymenoptera; family Formicidae; genus Cephalotes; species Cephalotes varians. The sequence continues at coordinate 545,194 of JANQDE010000008.1, forward strand.
TTTAATTTTTTTATATAATAATTCAATAATGCAATAATTATAGATTTCATTTGATCGAAGAAGGTATAAAAATGTTTTCAAAAATTACATGAAAGATTCGCTGTATAAAAAATTTTAATAAGTTAAAATTTGTATGCATTGCAAATTCAGTACATGCGAGCATCATAAAAGCCTTGTAACCCCGTAACCTCGAACTGCTGAACACACTCAATAGCGTTGGCAAATGTTCAGCGTTCCCGTTTCAAAGAATTGTCGACTTTCTTAAGGATTCCATAATATTACCTTAGTGTACAACACATGGCTTGGTATTTCTGTCAAGTGCTCTGAATTGTACGTAATCAGCATCTGCATAAAAGCATGTATGTTGGAACTGCTACTGTCAAGACTTTCCAATAGACTCAAATTTCTAATTACATCTTCGGTATATTTTCCAACAAGCGAAACTAAACGTTGCAATAAAGAAGAAGTTGATTTTCTCGTGATTAAAAGTATAAACAAAACGTAAAGTTGACTTCGTAAAATTGAAGAAGTTTAATACTAACATAATTACGCTGCAGGCTATGAAATAGTACAAAGTCTTATTATCATCCAAGTGTGGGAGATCTTTTGTTCCCCTGAATTTAGAATACATAGCGTTTTTTCTAGCGACAGATTACGATAAAAATAGTAAACATTAATTCCTAAATACGCATTTTTTAATCGATATATCACATGTATATAATGTATACATATATAATCAAAATATTGATATGTAAATATTAATAAATTAATTATTAAATGTAATAAAGCTCATTATATTATTCTCATTAATGTACTTTTTTCAAAATTAAAGAAGCTGGTTTTTTAAGGAAATTTCATTATATTTTCGTGATGTATTTAAAGTGCATAATTTTTTGAGTTTCGCATAGCTTTTCAGAATGATCTTGTGGTGTCTTCGCGGTAATAATCGTGATGATTTCTCACTCATGTTGCGTTAAGCGTATGCACGAGTGCATTCCAAGGCACGTTGCATCGCGGATATAACACGCGTTACACGAAATTGCGCCATCGCGTTGATTAACGATCGCATTTGTCTAAAGGCGACTGATTTAGAATTCGAAGCATTCACATTTAGGAAATTTCTATGTAAGGCAATCTAGTAGTTCGTAGCTAAAATAATCTTCCCAATTACATTGTGGTACTAAAAATTGGACAAGTCCTTATTTTGACGACAATAATAAAAAAAATATATATGTAAATCAAGATAAAAATACTCCGTAAAATTTTAATTCGTGAAACCTAATGATCGCAATATTTCACAAAATAAATAGCTAAATATTCACAGAATTATTAGGAAACTTTTTAACATCTGAGGGAAAACCCTAAGCGACTGTTTATCATTATTAAATCCGCCAATAAATCGCCCGAAGATTCGAGGCTGACACATCTTGCGTAATTCTCTTATAAACGAACGTTCTCTTCTTCTATTCAAGGTCCGGGAATATGAGGGCCATCTACTTGCTCCTCCTCGGCGTTGTCGCCGTGAGTGCCCAGCGTCGTCTAGCCTTGCCCGACCCGCGAAGTTGCGCGAACCGTAAGTATTTCCTGTGACATTTCGTAATCACGAGTCATGCTCTAACTTAGCAGCTGCACGGTTAACTAGGTAGAAAACGTAGAGAAAGAAAAAATGAAAGATGGATAGAAAGAAAAAGAGGACGATTGCAAGATGCTCTTCATTCATAGAATACGTTCATTGTGTCGTAACTCGCTTCGTGTAAACTGGCACTCAATCATCAAATAATTGCGCGTAGGATTTGCTCCGTTTATGATCTTCTATAATTAAGTGCGACTTTGCGATACAAATTGAAATCGCTTGACAGTTTTATCTAAAAAATTTTAAATTCCTCGAAATGTTTGTACGAACACATCCAATATGTATCTTTAAAGAAATAGATGAATATATTGAATTCACTTCAATACACTAGACAATAGAGAGACAATAGAGAGACTTTCCTATCTTTTTCCATTGTAAAATTTCTATTGAATTGACGTCAAAGATGTCATGTCTAGTAAAATCAATTGTCGGTGAAATACGATCGCGATTGACGATATTATTAATGATCCATTAACATGTTCGTTTCTCAGGCGTCCGTCATTCGACGTACAGAGATGGCAGGGGGGTCGTACACTCGTACTTCTTTAGCTGGGAACATCAGCCGACTAGAAATCTCGAGGTGGACTGGCTGGACGCTCGCAATATCTGCCGTCGTCATTGCATGGACGCCGTGTCCCTGGAGACCCCTCAAGAAAACGAATTCGTCAAGCAGAGATTAGCGAGAGGTGAGCGATGATCAGGCTCAACATCTACTGACTCTTTGTCAGTCCGCACGTTGATTCCTTATGAAGATGTGCAATCTTATGTAATCCTCTCTTCGCGAACAAAAATTCCGTTTGAAAAAAGACCGATTCGCGAACTGTTGATTTCAACAATCGGAGGATTGATAAATGGCAAATTTAATCGCTGACTATATTTGAGTTGTGCAACAGGTAGCCAATCGCTGTCGCCAATCACAATCGCATCAAGCTTTAATAATAAATTCCCTTTGATGACTTCCTGTTGACGCTTTCTTAAGAAAACTATCAAAGCGCGACTGGTTTCCAGCGTCATAAGCAATTAAAAATATGATTCAGCGAATTGATATCTTCGTGAAAATATAATTAATAGTCTTATAATTTAATTTATTAAAATTACTGACAAAATTTTTATATCGTTCTTTGATCGTAATCGCATTCAAGCTGCGCAGCAGCTGTAGTTTGATTAAAAAATAAGAAATGATTATTTTATGAGACAAAATGTATTTTATTCTATGATATTAAGTTGAAAATTAAATTAAATTCATTCGACGATTTGTTAAGCCTTTTAATTAGAAAGAGAAAATAATGCGACTATCATCAGTTATTAATACTGCTGTAAAAGACTGCTGTTCGATCGCTATTCTGATCTATCTTCTTACATCCGCAAAGATGAGTAGTACAATAGTACAATATAATACATTAGATAGTCGATGAATCGTGAAGATTAAGGAATAATTAATTGATTACACTCCGCTCGATTGAAGATATCATAATCCGAAGTATGTCAATGTCATATTAATAAAATGTTTATACTCTTCTTGCAATTTGTGAAAATACAAAGCACATCATCACTGATTGTATCATCTCTGAATATTTCAATCCATCATCCGCAAAAAGAAACGAAGACAAGAAAGTTATCGGCATAATTCATGCAAATCAATTAATTTGCAAAAATTACGTAATAAATTACTCAGAAATTAAAATACATATGTACATTAAATATGTACCGTTATCGTATAATTTATTGACAAGGTCACGCGAAACAATCTTTCTCGATTACGTATTCCAATCGACATCTTCCGTATTTCGCAATTTTTTGAAGAATATCCAAGATTTTATCATGAAACTCGCTATTTGCAATCTCATCATTCTTTTCAAGATTCGCGTCGGAAATTCGAGAAGCGCGAGTGACATGGAATCTCATTAGCGTCATTAATTTCGCGCCTCTTCCTCGCGAGGGAAATTTTCCGCGCCGCAATCCCTAGACAGTCCTGGAAATCTAACAAATCAGACGTCATGCGCGTGAGAAGTAAAAGCGGATCTTCTTCGGTCAATTTAAAACCCGATTGCACAACATTGCCGCGCGATTAAGTCTCACGGGTAGTTCGATTAGGCGCGTCCGCAAATTCGGTGGCGCAATGATAGTCATTCGTCATTTCTCTTCGTCATTTCTCTTCGTCATTTCTTTACGATCCGTCTGATCCTGCCGTTTGCTCGGCGAGGAATTTGAATTGCAACTTAGATTCGCGGGTGACTAGATGCTCGCGTGCCCCTACGCCCGACGAAGCGGGTCACTTTCACTTGACCGTTGATGCCCCGATGCAGAAAAAGGAACTGACGTGAAAGGGACTTTATGTAGGTACCTGCAATTTAACGATTTGTCTTCCGAGACTGGATTCTCGCGAATCGTCGGCGATAACGAGATGCTTGTTGCTGTTAAAGCGGCTATTACGATCAACATCGGTTCAAAGCAAGCAATGTCGAAATATGTAATATGAAAAGCTCCGATTTTTCTGACGGGTCGGCACCACAAGTCAACTTTAGCGATTATCTAAATATTCATAATAAATAGTAAACAGTGTAATGGTAATAGTGTAATTTATCAGCTTAAAGCAAGCTTTGAATTTTGATTGTAACATTCCACGTGGTATTTTTTACGATAAGTTCCATCATTCCAAGATTATTAATTCTTACAATTGTTTGTATTCGTTATTCAAAAAATTTTATCTTCTTCATTTAATGATTTTTGTGTATAACTTTCATATGATAATTCTTTAATTGAAGTTCCATACGCGTTTTCCTTTCATTGTCTCACTCGCTTTCCTTTCTCTATAACTTTCAAGTAACGAATTCTAATTAATTTCCTACTTGATTAGTAATTATATGTTATACATTCATAAACTCTCCCTTTAGATAGGTATCGTGCAAGCATTGTTTTATGTTAGTTTTTAAACCAAATTCTCTTTCTTTAGCAATATAACATAAAAAATGTAGAGAAAAGAATAGAGGAATAAAGTTACTGTTAGTAAATTAATTCAGATCATTAATCAAACCAATAATTAGTAATATAAACGGGCGAGAAATCCAGAAGCGGACGCGATTTGTTTAATTACTTGATGGATCAAAAACCACAGAAAATCGCAGACAGATCTATCAAGATACAATAAGGAAATGTTGAACAAAGTGTAATTCGCGGTGTCTATCAGGGCGATGATGAAACACGAGTTCGATGCCTTCGAAAGGCATTCCTATCGTTGCGTTTTACCTTAATTAATTCGCGCGAAACTCTGCGGGCAAACTTTAAAAAGCAATCGCGTTAGTTAGACTCCGAGCTCGGTTTTTTATATAAATAATTTATCATCAAAAGATATTTACGCGCGTCCACAAGAATGCTGAATGCTGATTTGTACGATTCGGGTCAAATTATTTCAAAAAAGTTTGGCGTATAAAATTATATGTAAACGCAACGACAAAGAACACAGGCTGTATCGCAAAACAATTATATCATGTACATATTATTATACGAATTACAGATACGTAAATCCATTTTTTTTTTTTTTTAATGACAATATCAAGTTGAACATTGTGACGTTTTATACGAGGTTGTTTGAGCTGTTATTCGGATAATAAGACATTATTTGATTAAGACATCCGGCTTTATTAAGAAAATGATAGCTATTTACCCGCGCTTCCTCGAATTTAAATTTTACTGTCACATTTCGGATAATCTTATAGTTAAGGAACAAAGTTCCTATTGCGGTCAGAGTGATGCGGACGTCCGGGTAAGATAATCAATGCATCGCGAGCTATCATTTAGAGATGCGGAAAGGTCATCAACCTTACACCACCATTATTCAGACAATGAGAAATTTAATTATTTCCACCACAGAAATAGACGTCTGCATAAAAATCTCTTGCATCCTAGAATATTCTTTTTTAATTCCAGCAAATATTTCGGTGTTGTATGCTAAGTCCGGTTCGTGTTAATTGAATGAAAATATGAGTTTTAATTTTATCACAAAAAATTACGTCAGTGTGTTACGTTAATTACATCGTTTGATTAGGAAACGTGAGGTACATTTGGACGTCGGGCCGTAAGTGCAACTTCAACGGCTGCGACCGACCCGATCTTCAGCCCCAGAACATTAATGGATGGTTCTGGTCTGGATCTGGCGCCAAGATCGGACCAACGACCCAACGTAACTCCGGAGATTGGAGCAACACCGGAGGATACGGCCAACCGCAGCCGGACAACCGTGAAGCAGCTCAGGTAGAATTTACATGTCAAAAGACTTTACTTCGAATTACTTGGATAGTTACATGTGATTCAGTTGCAACGGACTCGTGTGAACGAACACTCTCACTCAAGCAAATATTTTATATACGTGAAACAGCTTTTAAGTAAATTTGATATTATATAAAGGAGGTATTGTAACTTCGTTGAGTATGGCACTCAATTGCAACGCGCTTTCCTTCGGCGCCGATCCCGTGAAACTCTGATTTATATTCTTGTAGGATAGAGTGAAAGTGACATCTCCGGATTTATCACCGCTGTCATATATGCAACCTTTAGTCATTTTTATCAGCATCTCGTTATTAATTAGATAGAAAAGCTTGAGATCACTTGCACTTAATCTTTTAGAATTTTTTGAAGACATCTTGAGAAAAACTGAAATGCGTATCTCATTTAAAAATTTTACATTTTTACTATTTTTTGAAAGCTCTCTTTGTGTTTTCTAATGTCATATAAAGAAAAATATATTTAAATTTTATTAAAATATATTCACTTGTAAAAAAATTAAATCAGATAAAAAGAATTCAAAAATCACATAAGAGACTTTATTTTAAAATTGTAAAGAGATCATCATTAGTCTTAACTATCAGAAATAAATCAAAGAAGATATTTTTGATTTAATGATGTCTTTTAATTAAATGTACGCATTCAGTTTCAAAATCAAAAATTTGAAAGAAAGTCTAGCTTGAAATGCGTTTCAACTTATGTATCTTCTTTCCAAAGACGAAGCTTTAATTTAAACTCGGAGACTTAATTAATTCGCACATTTGCAGGGCAACGATGAATCCTGCTTGTCCATTTTGAACAATTTCTACAACGACGGCATCAAGTGGCACGATGTGGCCTGCCATCACGTGAAGCCCTTCGTGTGCGAGGACAGCGACGAGCTCCTCAACTTCGTCGCGTCTCGAAATCCAGGAATTCGTCTATAAAAAGATCCGACCGCGGATGAACTCGGGCGAGCGGACCACCATCGTACATCAAGTACGATAATTTAAACACGACGGTATTTCACGCGCATCGCGTTTTCCCTTTCGTCGTACGTTTTATTATTTATAATTTACACTAACCGATACTCTCTCTCTAACGGGCCGCGATTGTAGTGCTACGCAATTCACCGTGCGAAAAAAAATCGATTGATAGCTCGAAGTAGGCGATAAATGCATTTAGTGTACACGCGTAAATTTCTTGTAATTTCCTTTTGTATCCCTTACGTGAATAAATGCATTTTCTCATTTGTATTCAAGGTTTTGTCATTTTTCTTATACTCCTGTTCCTTTTCTTTCACATTTTGCGCATTCAAGGTATATTGGATTTTTAGTGTATAAGATTTAAGATATTTAGTGTGTAATAGTGTATAGATTGCGCAATTAGCTTAATTAGGATATTTATATGTAACAATGTGCATTGTATATAGATAATATTATTATAATATATATTATTTAATATACAATATAATTATTTCTATAATACAAATTTTATACGTATAATAATTAATATAAAATATATTAATATAAATATATAAAAATATAATATAATAATAATAATAGTATAATAATTAATATAAATATATTAATATAAAATATATAAAAAAAATTACATTTTCTCTCGCTTCTATTTCACTTTCTCTTATGAGACGTTCTTTATTATTAATGGCATTGTCCTTCTTTCACAATAGGGAGTAAAAAGAAATATTAGATATCATGACAACACGAAATGTAAGAATCAAGACTTAAAATGTCTTTACAAAGGCTGTTAGACATCTTTCATTTCTAAAGAGAGACTTCTAAAAAAACGTAAGACACATAAAGACAGACTCTTTTATTATTCTCTTTTGCATTTTTATATTTTGAACAAATTATTAATTTATCTCATGAAGCTAAAATGGCATAACAAAGTATGATTTATTCCGTTTCTCTCTTTATCCACGTATACTAGCGTTATCTCATTTTTATGTTTCACTTTTCTACCACTTTGAGTTGATGGAGATACTGTGTCTGTCGCGTTGCACTTTTTGCACTCAGCATTCTCGTTTTCTCTCCAATATCCGAATTGGACTACCGTCTCCACATTTTCGCCGTAGACGAATTTGCTATACGATTCATAAACAATAATAATACAAGGTGGCTGTAGTACAGTGTTAGTGCGATAGCTTGCATTCCGAAGGATCCAAGTTCGATTCCGTCTCATCGCGCCACAATATTTTTCTCTTACAACGGCATAACAAGCTTCTGATCTTCACGGACCAAAACATTCTCCTGATCGGGGAATCGTTCATCAGAGACTCTAACAGCCGCAGTGAACCAATCCCGAAGACGAGTCGTGTCGACACAGTAGTGGACACGCGATCCCTACAAAATATATATTTATCTCGTATTAAGTGCAAAAATTTAGGGGGATTTCAAGCAACACGACAAACACACTTTATTGATCACCTTACCGAAAGATAGGAAAAGGGGAAGGTAACTGGCAATCCATACTTCATTGGCTGCGTTCAGCAGAGTAAGCTGCTCAGTGAGCGCTCGCTGATTCTTTGTAACGATTGGTTTCTACACTTGGATCCAGCAAAGATCTGAAGCTAAGGACCAATATTAAAGAATCAATGAACGCTCACTGAGCGAGAGGGTTGCAATTGGACACGTCGCTAATTGATCAATTTAAGATAAAAATATCTGATTGGTTGATCCAAGGGAAAAACTCTAAGCACCGGTCGCTGTGAATGGCTGTGAACACTGAAATATAATAATATTGGGACGTACGCACCCCATGCTAAACATAATTCGAGAGAGAGCATGTAAAGTGGTATCTTTATTCTTCTCTAACTATACTACGCATGCATGGTAAACGATAGTGGGGATCGTACGGGATCGTAGAGAAGATCGTATCTTTGTGCTAGAAAGAAACAGATACCACTTAAGACCCTCTTATCATTTCACAACACAAGCGTCTGTGCACGTTCCAGTATTATTATATTTCAGTGGCTGTGAGCAATCGCACCGTGTCCAAATGAACTGTTCCCTCACTGAGTGGCTTTCTCTGCTGAATTCTTTCTAGTTAAAGGACGACGACGACGATGAACGACTTCGTTTCGCGGCGAGTTTGACAGTTGTTGGGATGTTGTTTGGTTTCGTGTGAGAGCGTCAGAACGTGTAAGTGACGGGTCGCGAGTTCGAATCCACACATCCCGCTTATACGGATTTTAATCCGTAATATATGTTATAAGCCTTTTAAGAGGTTATTTGATATTGCCTCGTTAGGAAGTTAAAGTTTGGTACTACGACTGGACTCCTGGCCAATAGGAGTCTGGTATTCGATGTTCTGAAAGCATGGTACATTGATTGGATTACCAGTCAGAAATTCACAGGTCAAAAAAAAAGGAAAAGAATTTGACACTTTGGTGAGTTAGTTCGTTTCATAGTGGTATGTACAAACATCTAATGAAATAATTATTCACTTTTTTTTTTCATAAGATGTTTGTACATATCACTATGAAACGAACTATCACCAAACTGTCAAACTCTTTCTTTTAAAGGGTTAAAACAAGATTAGTCCTCTAACCTAAAAAGGTTAGAAATTAAAAGTTAGAGAAAAATAGATTACCCGATAAATATCAGACCAACAGAAGAAAGAGAAATGACATTACGTCAATATTCTAATTTCTCACCTAATTAATGTAACATAGCACATGCTGTAGCAATTACATTGTTGAATAGAAAATTGTATTAATGTAACATCGACATAAAAAAATTGACACTGTTATCTTAATGTATGTGTATGTTTAATATTTGCTCTAGCAACACTAAATTTTTTGTTAAATATTTTTTTTAATCTCTTGGATTAAAACAAAAAGATACTATGTATCACTTGAGTTGTGAAACAGAATTATGAATGGGAAATTTGAGAATATAATTACATGTAATTGAGTTAGGTATATAACGTGCATAAATTTTATTTTAAATGCCGTTTTGATATCCTTATTTTTTAATTAGAATTGAAGCTACTATTGTACTTGGGTTGGAATAGGAAGAATAAATAGAAATACAGAGATACGTACCCCATGTGGGTTTGTACAGAATACAAGAATTATTCTCCTTTCAATCAATTTAATGTGACTTGACTTTATTATTATTTCGTTTCACAACACTGTTTACTTCTCCTTTTTTTTCGGTTTTCTTTGTCAGGATAGTAAAGTTCACATTCAATTTTGATAGTAGAGTTCACATGGGAGGCTGATTTTATTTTATGATGATATACATTATGATTTTATGAAATCGAGATTTTTAATTCACGCTGACAGGCAAGAAAGTCGCTCTTTTATCTCAGTTCAATCTGTGCAATTTCAATTGCACATTGAATGAGCGATGATTGATAAGCGATATCTAATGAGAATTTTGCTTTTTTGTACGTTAGCAGAGTTCTTATTAGATATCGCGTCCAGTGTGCAAGAATCTTAATGCTGTAGCAAATAACAAACATATGAATATTGAATATTATTGAACGGAAGCGAAATTTACCGAAATCAATGTCTTGAGTCCCTTACGTCTAATATCTCCCCTCTTGTCGTTATGGGCAACTAATGCTACGTTCATATATTCTTATGTCAATGGTACATGCATGAAAAAAAGGAGTGCTAATAATTATTTAGAGTAGGGGTTTTACCGCGAATATAGATGAAAATATGCTTATTTAATGCGTTTTGATACGAAATGAAAGAACCAGGCAGAAAAATGGCGCTGTATTTCGAAAAACGAATTATTAAATTAAAGTTGAAATTTTTGAAAATTAAGACGTCTGTCAATGCGAAAACAAGCAATAATCGAGAAAATTGTGCAGTTCATATTAATTTATTATTTATTATTTATTATTCTTCGCAGGGATCTAATTTGAGATTATTTCTTTGTTTACAACGATTATTTTATCATGCTGCTTCAGATTACACGAATCATTGCAGCTCTAGAATTAAATTCTTCCCGAGTCAGCGCGTTACTGTTAAAAAAAATATGTTTCTTTTTATTTATTTTTCAAGAGGAAAGCTATTCTCATGTGACGAATTGCACCGATTATCTTTGATTTGGGTATTTGATAGTTTCTAAAAAATTGGCAAAAATCCAACGAAGCTCTGTTTACCAAAGATTATAGAAGAAAAAAGGAAGTAGCTTATAATCACAAATATATTCTTTTACAAAACTGTCGAACGATGCCGGTTCCTAGCATAAAATCAACAACACATAACAATCGAAAGGTAGGATAAAATAACAGGCACGCAAACAGAAACCTGAACTATATATAAAAAATAGACAACTATCATGTTAGTGATTCAAATTAAATAAATTTTTTAGGATTGTAAAGTATTATAAATCTCTTCATTTCAGAATAAAAGAGCTTCTCAAAAGATGAACAAGTTCTCCGAGCATCAAGGTAATGTTTATAGACTGAATATTTGATGTGCGTTAAACAAATTGAATATTATTCAATTATTAAATCTCTATTTTATTTAATTTCAGATATCATTCCTACTACAGCCAAAGCAATACAAATAACAAACGTTCAAAATCCATATATTATGAGCGCTTGCGAAGTTGAAAAATGCAAAAAGACACTCTACACAATTCAAGAAAAGTTACTTAATTTTATGAAAACAGATGATTTTTTGAAGGGAAAATACGATAAGAAAGATGCTGAAATTGGTGACGTAAGTTTCACTGTTAATGTTTTGTACAAATTACATTTCTCGTAATATAAGATTTATCTTTATCTTACAGATGGCTCTTATACAATATAATGATAAAGCTGAGATAAAGTTACCATCGTTTGTTTGCCGAGGTTTAATAACTCATATCAAAAAAGAGGATGGAATGTATTATATTCTTTTTTTAGTAGATCATGGTATTAGCATTAAATTAACTAGGGATAAATTTCATATATTTGCACGAGATCTTATTTCTGAAAAATATTTAATGAAAACCGTCGGTGTATATGGTATTTTGCCAATCTGCATAAGAAAGAATAGCTCTGTTTTAAATGGTTACAACACTATGGCAGCGTAAGTTTTATTTCTATTACAATCTTTTTTTTTATAAAAAAAGGTTCATAAAATTGCAACTACCTAAAGTGTTGCAGAAAAATGGACCGAAGAAGCAATTCAATTAACAAAACGTCTTCTCAGTGCATCTAATATTACTATATACTTTGATCATTTGTTCACGGACAAAAATAATGGAAGAGAATATGGAGAATTTTACTTTTCCATTAATAATGTTGTCAAGACATTAAGTGAGGTTTTATTCCTTAATTATCACGCATTGTACATGGAAGGAGGTATATGAATGTCTCATATTTTCCTATAATAAATCTATTAAAGTAGATTTAATAAGATTCAAATAATGTGCAATCTCATAATTATCTAGAATTACTGAAACTTGTTGAAATGCATCCACAACTTAAAGAAAAAGGACTTTACATTTTACATGTAAATTTTTCAAGGAACAGAGAAAAAAGAAACAATGCAACATGTATCAATGGAATTAATTTTCGCACAAAATTTTGTTTAAGGTAAAAGTATTTACGTAATTATATATGTAATTATATAGAAATATTCATGTTTCTCAAGTTTCTCTGCTATTTATCAGTGAGAAGATTTTAATACAGAGCTCAATAGACTGTGGAGTCTTAAGTGACGTTACAGACCTCAGTTATCCTAGAGGAATACATGAGGTATATGATCCAATAAATGCATTTAAGTGTGAAAGTGATTAAAAGTATGATAAGAATATATTTCTTATATATCTTTTTATTCTCCAGGGTTGGAACGAGAGCATCAAATCTTCCAGACCAAGAAAACTTCAATCTTACATGTGGCCAGCTATAAACAATGGATTAAATGTTGTTGCTATTGGATCATCACAGTGCGGAAAAACGAGTGGATGCGTAATGGCTGTTTGTGGACAGATAGCTATGCGTCAAAATGTAAAAGATATTTGTTTATATGAATTCTATAAAGAACTTAATGTCTCTTCTTTTTATCATCTTTTCAAGCATAACATGAGCAAAATATTTTTCTTAAAAATTTATATAAATAAAGTATGCATATACATACATACATACATGTATAAAAAATTTTATTAATTGATATAACTAATATTTGTTTTAGGAAGTACATAGTGCAACTCGTCCATTAGCATTAATTTTATGTGCCTCATCTTATGAAGTAATTTCTGTTCAATCTTTGTGCGAGTCACTTTTGCGGGCTTCTAATAATATAAGATCCGTCGCAGCATTTAATGGCAAGTCGGATAGATCAGTAGCGGTAAATTTATTTATTTATATTTTCATGTAAATGTTCAATATTTTTTTAACCTTTACGGTATGAATGATTTAAATCGACAGCCGCTAAGCGTTCACATATTGCGCGTCGATTGTTTGATTTGAAATAAAACATACATGTTGCTATCGACTTTTATATTTAAAAAAAAATATATTTTTATTATCGATAATTTCTTGAAGAAGATACTTTTCATACACATAACAATGAGAAAATGAAGCGAAGAAATTCATTAAAGAAAGATGATGAATTGTATGTAACAAAATGACAAAAGGCATAATATATAATATTCCAAAAAATGTAATATCGGTTTGGCTGTAATGCCATGCTTCAAAATTTATCACACCAGGTTTTTTAAATTGAATTTTACTCATTTGTTTTTCTACTAACATATAAATGTAATTTATATTTCATAACTTTTAATTTTTTTTAAATATATTTTAAATATTTTGCAAATCAATTATTTTATCAAAAAATGTGTTACAAAAAGATATAGAAAATTTCTTAAATACAATCACGCCTCATCAACTATTTGATGAACGCTAAGTGGCAAGTATATATTATACCGAAAAGGTGAAAAAGACAAAAAAATTATTCTAAAAATTATTTTTGTTTCTTTCAGGCATTGATATATAACGGCTGTCAAATCTTAGTGACTACACCGCGATATCTCGTTCGATTCTTGAATGAAAACAGAGGTCTGTTGTCATTTGACAGACTTTGTTATTTAGTACTTGACAATGCTGATGTAATTTTGAATAAATATTACAAATCGGTCAGTGAAACTTGTAATATATGTGGTATTAATTTACTAGAAAAATTAATTAGAAGAAAAATTTTTAGAAAATTAAAAAAAATTGTTTAATAGGTAGGAGAACTTTTCAAAAAGCATAAAATAATCGAAAATCGTGAACTACAAGGGGACGACAGACCGATATTGCAGATAATTATATCAGCAACAAATTGGACGGTCGAGATTAAAAAATTTGTACATCTGGCGATGTATAATCCGTATATATGTATCGCGTCATTTATAGAAGCTGTTGTTTTTAAATCTATTTGTCCAAAAATCTACGGTTTGAAATCTACATTGAAGAATAAACGAATATTAGGTAAATAATTACAAATAAAAAATGAACATTTCGCTGAATCAATATTCATTAATTATATATATGTAATACATGAAATATTGTATGTAATAAATACAATGTTTCGGAATCGTTTCAATGTTAGATTTACTAAAGGATGACTATACTACGTTGAGAACAGCAATAGTATGTATAAACGCCAAAGAAGCTGAAGAATTAAATACCTTTTTAATTTTGACAAAAAAAACTCTGCTAATTCATGAAAAAATGAAATTGTTTGATATACGAGGTACAATTACATTTTAATCACATTAAATATACTTTATCTTTATCTAATGTTTTATTTGTAATTTAATTAAGTTTTTATTTTTTTTTTGACAGTCATATTCTTGTATTTTGCAGCTTTACGAGAAAGTTGGATAGCATGTATATACGGTTCCTATCCAGTATTGATATGTACTGATCCAGTTTTGTCTGATCTCAATTTTACTAATATTCAATGGCTGATACATCATTCTGTGTTATTGAAATTTAAACATCAATTCAATTATAGATTTTCTCTACTTTTAGATAATTTAGCACAGGTAATCTTATTAAAATGAACTAATAAACTTAAAATTTCTTTTCTAGATATTTTACCAGATTATTGTATTATGTTTAAATATTCTATGACTATTGTAAATATTCTATGACTATTGTAAATATTCTATGACTATTGTAAATATTGTAAATTTAAGGATTCTACTAACTGTAAAATTAGTATAATTATTGACGAAAACAACGATATTCAATTTCAAAGTATAGTACGAATACTGCAGCGAATGAACATTGAAATAGAGCCGGAAATGTTGGACTATATTCAGGTAAGCTAACAAAATGTTCTTAAAATCCATGATTTTTAGTTATTTATGAAATATGATTCTAGCGAAAGGGCCTTGAGTTAGAGAAAAATAAGAAAGAATATACTCTATGTGATAATGTGAAATCATTTGGCTTCTGCCAGGTACGAAATATCTGCGTATTTAGGCATTGTGTTCTTCCTGAAATCGATGCACCAATGACAAATATACAGATGTAAGTAATTTTCTATCAGCTTATCGTATTATTATTCGATATTTTTAAAATCTTGTCCGCACAGAGATGATGAAGTAAAATTGATAGTCATATATATTCACGATACAACGCATTTTTCTGCGAGAATTCTTGAACATATTCCACATTCTGATGAGTCGAAAAAAATAACATTTTCGAATGTTGAATATATGCAAACTACGGCTAAGATACAAAGTTATTATGGAGATATCAAAAACAGGTATATAGAAAAAGAGAAAATTTATGGTTTTCTTAGTATTATTATTTATCCCTGAATTTTTATAATATATTTCTTGACAAACAATTATAGGAAAATGTGTACCTCGACAAATGTAGGTGATATCTGCGTTTTGGAGGAAACTATCGACATATTTAAACGAGTACAAATTATGCGCATCAGAACTGACAGAAATTATTCTGAAGATGAGAAATTTGTAGATGTGAGGTGTATCGATAGTGGTATTACACACGAATGCATTGATGTAAGATTATTATTTAATATTATTTTATGTACGAATTAAATATTTTCTTTGGATAACATTTGGAAATTTCTCAAAAAATAATATAAATGATTGTTTTATGAGATACGGTTGTGGATTTATGAATAGTATTTTAATTTATCTTCTTGTTGTAAATGCACATTTGATATTTTAGGTACATAAACTAATGCGTATCCCAGAAGAATTATTAAATCTTCCAACGCATATTGTCGAAATATTTTTAGCTGATTTAGTGCCATGGGACGAGGAATATATGTGGAATCGTTATACTAACGAACAGGTGCATAAGTGGTTCTCAGAAAATTTTGATGAAAGGTCCTATATTATCGGAAAAGTAAGTTTGTTAGATTATGAAAGAAAAATATGAAAAGAAGGAAAATAAATTAAGAAAATGAATTCACAGGTTCGCCTTCATCTTGGAAATACAATATGGTTAGATGATTTGAAAATTGGAACAAAAATAATTGGTCATCCTGATGTGATAGGATCTTCTTTAAAAAAGGAACTACTCTTTGGGAAGTTTGCAGTTATGAATAACGATCACTTATCGAATTTGTTTAAACTTTGCAAAAATAGCGGGTTAACAGAAATCAATGGCCATGACATCATTGCTGCAGGCAAATAAAGCAGTCTTACTATCCTTTTTAAAAGACTATAAATGACTTTGGGATTTTTTTAACATGCATTTATACGAAAAGATTGGTACAATATCATTTGACTCTCTATTTTGTACCTTTTTAATTATGGACATTACACACTAGTGGATGCAAAATTCTAGGGACTCTTACTTTTAGATACAAAAAATGAAGAGAAATAAAAATAACTGCTCTCTATTCTATATGCATATTTGCCTCTGTACTATATTTTATACTATATTTTTTAGTAATTATTCATATAGAATCTAATTTTATTTCTTTAAAAAAAGAAACATAATTATTCAAAATAAGTGAGAAGAGGTCCAAGAGACTTTACATCCACAGTTAAGGGTAAATTTTTCGAGATTATGTATTAATTAAAATGTATATTAATGATGTGAATAAAAACAAAAAATTCATTTAGTAAAAGATAGAAACTTAATATCAACTAAAATATCAACTTTAACTATCTGTTTTACTTTTTAAATTAATCACAGAGCGTGAATGTAAGAAGAATAAATGAATCTGTACCACTCTATAAGGAGTATATCCAAAACATATAAAAATGCTATATTATTGATATAAATGATGATTGTGCTTTATTCAATATATTCCATGTTTATATCAATACCATAAATCGGATTCATTTGCTCATTTTTTACTTCATATTTGTCTCATGAAATTTTTTGTGTTTTATAACAAGTTTGCATATTATAAAAAAATAGTTAATATTAAAGAAATTTAATAAACATTAATCTTTATGTATATTGTTTTTTGAACTGGGTGATTTGAGTTTTATATATCGATCTAAATTTTTTTGATTACGCATTATTAAAATAATTTTTGGTGATACACCGTTTTCTTTTAGCATTTCAATTCGCTTACGCAGCGTTTCAATTTTAAAATAAAAAATTTTTGGATGACTTACTATATCGTCACCCGATATACCATTTTGTCGCAGCATATCGATCAATTCAATCAACTTTTTTAACTTTACCCGTAAGATAGATGGGTATTTTGTAATTACTTCTTCAAGAAGTTTTTCGTCCACATTTAATCTATTAATTAAGCAATTTTTAACACTTCCATGTTCTTGCAACAGTTTCCGCCGTTCATTATTCATCTCTATATGCCTATATGAAAACAATTAATAATTGGATTAATTTTTATGATACTATACCAAGTTTTTTCTGTATACATTTATCATTTTTGTAACTTTTACATACTGTTCGAAGATTTGTTCAGCCTGTGTTAGCACAGCAAGATTTAAAACAAAACCTTCCTTCCTTAAAATCTCAATTCGATTTTGTACAGTAGCTAAATTAAAATAAAAGATTCGTGCATGCCGTAATATTTCATCGCTAGTAATGCCATTTTGATGTAATAAATCGATTAACTGATCCAGTTTTGCTATATTCACCCGTAAAATACCAGGAATTTTCTTGATTGTCGAATTGAGCATTTCTTCGTCAACTTTCAATTTATTTTGTAAATAGTCGCTAACATTTTCATAATGCTGCATTAAGTTACGTTCTATCCTATTCTTTTGAATAGCCCTACAAACAATATTTTATATTCCTTATTTTTAAATACTCTGATCATTTTATATGTAAACATTAATTCAAATATTTCTTTCATTTTGTATGGATTAAAGAATAAATAAATATAAAAAATAGAAATTGCAAGAAGTTAATAAAAATGATGAAGATATTTTAAGTATAATTTTATATAAAATAAAATAACAATTATTTTATATAATCATATAGAAAATTTCACAAAAAATACAATAAAAAATTAGGAATATTTTTTATATTTTATCTTATTAGAATTTACCTTGATATAACTTTAAGTGGACACCGTATAGCCCATGGTTTTATCTTTAACTTTCCTGTATCTTTATATAACTCACATCTATGACGTATATGATTTTCGCTATATCGAAGTACCCATACATCTTTTAATATATCCTCATTACTTACATTATATTCTGCAAAAGTGGATTATTTAAAATTAATCTTTTTAGAAATGTTTTATATTTTATTGTCAATTCACAGATAAATATTAATAATGCTATTATTTAACCTTACTATTATTAATCTTGTTACATTACTTGCTACATTATTAACTTACCATACAATATGCTCAATTTTTTATCTATAGAAGAAACTGGAATTTTCAATAAGAATGAATTCAGTACTGTTACTTCACACAATCGTTGTATGCTACACTGGAAAAAATACGATTTTATAAGATATCCTATATGTAACATTAACTTACATATTATTATCCCTTCTCCCTAATTTCTATTTCAACTCTACTCAAGTTTTTTTTTTCAAACTTCTATCTTTTGTATTTGAAAAAGTATGATGTTTTCTTACAAGGAAAAATTTTCTTTTATAGAATGTCTCAAAAACAATTTGCAGCACTACTTTACTAAGAACATTATACAATTTGTATATAATTTTATTCAATAACTCAATATCTCTTATATTAATTTTACTTGTACCTTTAATTTATAAGAAAGATATTCTATTTTGTTATATGTATAAGAAGCCATATCCTGTTGAGTATAAAGTATATAATTTGCTAATTCCTCTTGGGTCAAGCACAGCCATGGTATAAGCTGGTTATTGTCCATATTTAGAACCTTAATACAGTCAAGCTTATCCATCAGTTTATTGTTTTCGTGCGCCAGTAACCAGACATTGTTTTTGATAGTGTCTTTTTGCACACCAGCCTCTGTCAGACTGTAATAATTATTCAGAATATTTGCCCTGGATCTCTTCTTCAGTTGCGGATGCTCCTTGATAATTTTGTTAATTTCCATTTTTGTTAAACCCAATATTTCTTGAAGAGTGCTCTTCAAGATTCGTTGAGCAGGCCTGTAGTTCAGAAGGTACTCATCATAATTCGATACCTTGCAGGTATGATCTATTACGTCTACATGCTTGCACAACATTCTGCTCTGCATAAAAGAGTTGACAAAGGAATATCCGTTCAAGTACAACGGCAGAACCGGCTTCAGAATCTGCGGTTGAGGTTTCAACAGAAGGCTCATGATCATCCGTTGCGTCAATTGCCTAGCCATAGTCTTCCGTCTTGAGATACCTTGTGTATCTCGTTTCTAACAAAAGATGTACTTTCATCTAATATTTTCCGCAAGAAAAATGTTACGCGACGTTTATCTTTGATTAGCACTTTCCATTAGCATTTTCCATTAGCACTCATAACCTATACGTATCGAAGAAACAAAGAATCTCGCTTCTTATATGTGTTCACCAGTGACGTAGGCAGTTACAGGTTAACACGATTCATAATTAGCAATCAACTTAATCTGCATGTACTACATGCAACTATCCGCTGCTATTTCTCATATTTCTCTTGCGCCTGAGAATGAAGGTACCCGTGTTTTAAATGGAATCTGTCTACTGGCGCCACTACGTGCACAAAGCGTGAACTATGTAGCCACGGATATTTTCGGTGGGTAACACATCTACGATTTTCAATTTTGTTTTGTGTTATAACATTATTTGATTCTATTTCATACGATGACCACAGAATATAATTGTAATAGTGCATTATAAAAATAATAGCTAAAAATTGGAATAATTTAAGCCAAAACAAAAAAGCATTAAATATATTTTAAAATATATTTATCTTTCATTAATTTTTAATTGATGTTATACTTAATTAATGTAAAATTATATAAAGAAAAAAAAAATTATATCATCTTCTTCAAAGCTTCTTTATTTAATAGAATTTTGTTAAACAGAAATTTAAATGTTTCTTGACTGAACTGAATTTTTTGTCTTGTCAAAATAAGAAAATAAAATTTGTGCAAGCACTTCTTTGATTAAATTTTGTAAAATTATAAATTTTCATTAAATTTATTTTTTTTAATTCTTAAACACAAGATATTTTAAATACTTTTGTATGGAAAAATTATCGGTTTTATTTTTCACTAATTTTAAAATCTCATATATATTTTTCAAAGAATTAGATGAATGTTTTTCTTCTTTTATTTTCTATTGATAAAATAAATGTTATAATCAAATAATCAAAGAATTGACAGAAGTTTAATCTTCAATTAATTTGTGTATGAAATAAAAATTTCAAATCTTCTATTTCGATTGAAATAGAATTTATATATAATATAATATAGTGATATAATATTATGTTACATTTGTGTGGCTCTATGCAATAAAGATTGTATAGATCTCTTTTCAATGTAGCATCACGAAGTGACAGTACCGAATTCATAGTGAGCATTCCAGTTTCCTCTGTGGAAAACAAAATTAATAAGGCGTTAGTCGCAAATGTTACATAAATTATGTTGTACACCCGCCGGCCCGGTACTGACTCAGCTGAGCGGCAATAATGCAGATAAGCCGATGTCAAACAGCGTGTCATGGCCGCGTGCATAGACGTTTCAACGTGGATCCTTTCTCCTTCGTCTGTCAGTCGGAAAACGGCGGTGCCGCGTATCGCTCCAAAGGTTTCGCGAAACGGTTCCGAGAATACGCGCACGCGGGAAAATCCACGGTGGAAGCTCGTTAGTTTCGAAAAAACCGATGCGATTTTCGCATCGTTGTGTCGCAATACGGAAGGCGATAACGCGCAACGTCAATCGCCGATCGATTATTAAAAACAATAAAAAAAATGAAAAAAAAAATGAATGCCGTTCGAAGAATTAAGTGTAAATAAACAACAGCGATAAATCGTAAAACTCGATGTCGCCTCTACATAAAAGTCGACTTGAAACTCTTGAAACTCTTCAAAAATTCTATCGTTGGAATTAAAGTTGGAATTTCTGTATGTTCATTAATTCGCGAATCGAATTCCAGAACGTTACGAAACCACACAATCATAATTCCGTGTAATTATCGTAACAATCACGTTACCTTGCAAAAGTGTACAGACAATAGCGCTGAGTTAGCGTGTTGACGTTGTAGTGTTATCAGCGATGTTTGTCCGTACAAAAATACATTATCTTCTACAAGATAATTTTAATACTATTTGAGAACGTCGTTCGCGTGTAGAAGATATTTTTAATCAATCTAATTTATATATATGCGAAGATTGATATCTGATTTGGAGATAATCTTGACGTTTCGTCAACAAGACTTCGTTTGATTTGGTTTTTCGATTTGATACGTGCTGTCTTTTTTTTTCGAATAAATGCGATTTAAGATCCCGAAAATGCATGTTAATGTAATTTTGTGGCTGAACATCTCACAACGCGGCGACCGCGAATTCTATTTCGTCATCGCCGACTATCGCGCAAACTGTAGAGAAAGATTGTGCTTTCACTGAATCGCAAAAGCAGCTACGCGAACATGGTATTTGCGAGATGTGCGTGGATGCGTTTTTCTCTCTCCTAGCGAAAGTTCTCCGTTCAGCGGATCCTACAGAATTTCGCGTACAAATGAAAATTAAGAGATCTCTAAATTCGATACGTACTAAAACGACGTCTTACCGGCTTACGGATTTTATTTTTCTCTCTCTTCTCTTCTCTCATTTATTATCTGTTTTATTGATTAGAGTGCGTTTATATACATTTACTTGTATAGATAAGAATTAGTGAGATATAATGTAAAATTGGCGATTTTAATACGTGTTTTCGGACGGAAGAAAGACGAAGATCGGTTAAATTACCAGGGGAAGCGATTAATTAACCCGTTAAAATCTGTCAAGATTACATCAGTATTATATCCTACTTTGCCTTCGGCCGAATCGATCTAATTCTCACAGAAACAAGGAGAATACTATTTATACGCAGAATATGAAACGACAGATAAAATAGTTTATTTTCCTATTATCAAACCTATTCTCGGGAAATAGGACGCGTTGTTTAAATATATGTAAATATGCGACTACATAATGCAGTGTTTAACACAGTTTCTATTGATAATACACATCGATATGTTTTTTTCAGATATACACTGAGAATATTTTATCATAAAGCAATGTGTACTTATTCTTTATGTTAACATTCACAATGCATATTTAAAAAAAATATATTGAGATAATAATTACATATATATATATAAATATTAATACATACGTACATACATGTATTTATATTTATATAAGTATATATAATCAATATTACAGCAATATAATTATAGCAATATAATATTTTTTCCTATTCATATATCAGATATTAATATTCTATAATTTATTAAATCAATATAATTAAATATATTTTCGAGATAAATAATCTCATGTTATTAAATTAATAAGAACAACTTCGAAACTAGAACTCTAGAAATGGATTTCTGAATAACAATGAATAACAATGTAATTCGTAACATAGAATTCGGATATAATGCCATAAGTTAAATGCATGTTGTTCAATCAGAGACCTGTCATATCATTTTCAAAACATATATCCGGATATTCCAACTGCAATTTAGTCATAATGAACATGTTTGTGTTTGGGATTACGTTGAATTTCCGGTGACATTGAGTCTCATTAGAATCTCGTTTGACAGTTATTCTATTCAATCGTCATACGCAATGTGCGAAGTAATGCATGAAGGTAACATCGAAATTATGTCAAAATTGTACAAATATCCTAAACAGATATGTGGAATAATAAAACAATCTTTCGAATCATGTTGAATAAATAGAAAACAAAATTACTCCGAAAGTAATAATTTCTTGAATAACAATCTAGCAGCATATAAATTCAGTAATTAAAGGCAACAATCATTGATAAATGTAATTCAAATAACAAAGTGATAAATTCAACATAAATTTATCATTACGTCATTATCATTAGCATTATCAATATCATTGCGCATTTTATATTGTCAGTTATTATGCAATTAATTTATATTAGTTACTATTGTAACATACCAGAAAATATTAATTATCGAAAGTGCGAAATATCCCGTCCCGTTATTTAACGTTCCACGTTGTTAGATCTATCTGCGGCACTTATCCATCT
The DNA here is from genome assembly GCA_037157785.1 of Cephalotes varians. Lineage (NCBI taxonomy): Eukaryota > Metazoa > Arthropoda > Insecta > Hymenoptera > Formicidae > Cephalotes > Cephalotes varians. The sequence goes on from JANQDE010000008.1 coordinate 568,690, forward strand.
GCGATAGCATTCTGATCTGCATTCGCGGAAACATCGCGGATCCAATTCACGGCGCAAATAACAGCATTACTTATCGCGATGCAAACGTGAACGGATGACTTGTGGACATTGTGCACTTAAATATTAGTGAATGTTACCGAGAGTGAGCGACTCTACGAGAAGAATGGCGGTGAGACATTATGCGCATCAGTATACGATGCGGTTAACGGACGAGAAAATCACCGATGGAAGTGTCAGCAGTGAGAACAGTGACGTGGAGGATTATTATCCGTTGATCCACCATAGTGCAAACGGCATGATAATTAACGCGAATGCACGTAGGCGAGCGAAAGAAGCTGGTTGGGATGAGACGGTAAGATTATCTCTTTCTCTTCTAACGTTTCCTTCTGGCTTTTTGTAATGTAAGCACCTTTAGGTCCGACAAACCCATATATTGTCCCGCGAAAGATCATGATTCTTAATTTTATTTATTTGCAATCATAATCTGAGACTCAATCATTTTTTAAATATTTTTCTTGTTTTTTTGTTACAGCATCGAAATATAATTACGAATGATGAGCCGTTATATCATATCGTAAAATGTAGTACGCAAATTATAATCTTACACATCTTTTAATTATATATAAAATATATTTTTGTTGTTTAGGTACAGTGTTTGAAACAAAAAAATCTCTTGCGTTAGACAAAAGCTAAAAAAATAAAATTACATTATAATAATAAATATCAAAATCCTCAAAAAAATAGTAATGATCTTAATTAATTTAAAAAACATATTTTATTAAATATATGAAATAATGAAATTTGCTTAATCTTGCACTTTTGATTCTTGGAGTGCTTTAATCAACATTTACAGCGGTGAGAAATTACGTCTCGCGTTATAAGAATTATAGAAAACGTTTCCATGCGACGCTTAAGAATATAATTTAATTACTTCAGTAATTCTCTTTTCAGCTTTCCTTCTTTCACGCTTTCTTCTAAAATTCTATGATTATAAAGTACGGTATTATATATTTTTTATGTGCATAATACCGGTACTTTATCACACGTAGTTCGAAAGTGTCTTTCTTGCGAAAGTCATTATAAAGACAATTAGAAATTTTGGTACCACTTAACTTCCACATAATTAATGGTACTTTTTCGCAAAGTGCAAGATATTACAAGAAAGAAGAAAATGTGTATTTACATAAAGAAAAATGTACGACGGATTCACGAAGATTTTACACGATTTATATTCTTGCGCAATACGCAAATTTTCCTCTGCCTGATTCATTGTACTTTACATAACGGAAAACCAGATGCTGCAGTTTGAAATCTGCTTAAGAGCTTACTCGTGGACAGCTGATAAAGCGTGGTATCAAAAGATTAATCACGTTCACACGTTATGAGGCGATTAAAACATCGCGGGCGATTTGGAAACCTCATTAAACGCGTCGAATCTCATGCCGTTCGGTAGGATCCGTCAACGCGCGTATTTCATTAAGAAGATAAATGACATGTATTCATATTCACGACGTGTGTTCCTCCGCATTAGCATCGCGCGATAATGTACCCATTTATCGCGACACCGTTACTTCGTTATAACATCCTTCGTTTTTCTTGCGCAAATAAAGAAGGTAAAAGAAGAGAAACACGAGAAACCAGCTTAAATATAGAACCACATTCTCGAAGATATTCGATTCTTTTCACGTTTAGACAATTTTTATCGCACTCGTATATAATTGCTAATTTTACTTTACTTTAATAAAAACGTTTACGTCATACGTTGCTCATTAACGGTGAACAATAATCTCCCACAGTTTCCTTCGTAAATATATGTATCGAGAGAAAGATACTTCTTGTACATGTCATACAAGATGTGTTGTTTTTAAATAAAGTTATATTTACACAGAAATGAATCATACTTAAATTTTTCTGTTTGTTTCATACTTTTTATGTGGCAATTTTTATTCTAGCCTTAGTATTTAAAACAAAATTAATTCAATTCGACTCTTCAGGATATTTCGATATATCTTGTCATTCATTGTTTAGTCGATTTGAAGTCTGTTGGGGGAAAAAGAAAGAGAGAGAGAAACAGACAAAAAGAGAGAGAAAGAGGGAGAGAGACCACCTGTGCAAATATCATGACACCAAGGATAGCTGTAACTCATTTGCATGAGTAGCCTATCCAGTTATTAAATTTTTATAATATAGCTATGATAAGAATAATCGAAAAAAACAAGCTATTTTCCATTGTTAAAAAGTATTAACATTACTTTTCATAAACAAATAAATAATTTGTAATTAAATAATATTCACGAACCTTTTTTTCTATTTTTCCCAATAAGCGATTATCTATTTCGTTATATAAGTGCTCTAACGCGTCGGTAGAAATGAGAATATAACGTCATCTTTTTAGACGCCAGACACAAGATCGTTTGGCATACACACAAATTGCTTAACAAAATATCCATCAAGTAAAGTATACCAGATGTTGCATGTTTTATAAACGAGATGCGATTCTGCAAGTTTGCATTAAATTCTGAGGATAGAAATTTAAGAACACGTCGCGTACCTCTTTTATCTAAAAAAGGCATTCTATTTTTTGCGGCATAGTGGAAAAGGTATACGCTTTTAAAAGAGCTTTACGAAAATTAATGCCGGTATTCACTTAACAAAATAATTTCGTAATATTTATGAAAACGCAAATTTTTAATTAACAATTAATAAATCTATAAAATAACTAACAATAAATCTGTAAATTAACTAACAATAATCGTGAATTAATAAATCTATAAAGTATAGTTTCCAATCAGATATTACTTTATCAATTTATCAATTCCACATTTAATTATTTTTTCATATTTATATTTTAAATATCAATATTTAATGTAATAAATATATCAATTTATGTATAATATTATTTTTGTGTACATCATCCTCGATATTATTATCTTTAAAAAAAATCAATATTTTAAAAATTGTTCCCAACAATCAATCAAAAAATTGAATATGAAATTAAGACTAAATATAGATAAAGAAACTTTTGTTTGTTTCTTAGATTCTTTTATTAAAAAAAGCCCTTTTTTTAACTAGACAACTTGTTGACACACTTGAAATTTTCGTACGTCTGGTTTTAAAATAATAATAAAATAATTGGAATGACGACATTGCAACAAATAGCTATTTGCGCTGCGCTAATGGCTCACTTAATTCTCTCTTCTGAGTACGATATGCAAAAGTTTAAATTTTTATTTCGATGAAATACAATTCGCTGCATCATTCAAACGATCTGATGCCAGAGTGAGTTGGATCATTAAATAAATTCTAATTCGCCATTATTCGATAATATCCGTATTTGATCAGGCGGACACGCGAGATGCAAAGAGGCAAAGAGAATCTAAATCAGAACACCCTGTCGCGCGATTTGGTAACGTTAGCTCTATGTATGATTAATTAATAGAGTGTCGATCAAAATTTATGTCCGAATTGGACCCGCGGTCTAGGTAACGCTATGCATCAAAAGCTATGCACAAAGCTCGATGTCAGATCTAAAATTGCCTTTGAACAAGAGAAAATTGCAGTAAAACTTGCTGCTAAGTTTTTCAACATTAAGCATTTTGCAAAAATATTGAATTTTTAGTGGCTCAATTTTATTCCGTGCAAGTCGAAACTTGCAAAGCAATCTTTCTTTTCTAAAACATATCGAAGAAAAAAGAAAAATTACGCAAAAATATGAGTAAAAAATTACATAAGGTATGATGATCGACTAAACTATTCTGCATTTTCTAAGTTTTAAAATTAAAAAGAGAGAAAAACGTCTTTTGGAATTCTCTCTCTTTTCCTATTATCATGCGTTTTATCAAGTATTAGATCGCTTCTTTCTCAAGAGATGGCGCCACAATAATCATAATACATTGTAACTAAATTTTTAAAATTTCTTATTTTGTAGCTACATATTTTTTATGTAGCTATTTATAAATTATTAATTTTTCGATACAGCTATTTATGAGAAATTTTTAGATCGATAATACTCTCTATTCACACAGATTTGAAGCAAGATCAAACTTGAAGCAGGATTTTTTAACAAAAAAGAAAGTTTAACTATAATTCTTTAATAATACTGAGTTTCGAATTTTATATAATTAGAAATTTTTTTATACACTTTGATAATTAAGCTTTAAATCTAATATCTAAACAAGATGTATAAAAAACTGTATTGGACATTTAACATAACTTTTCCACGAATAATTGCAATTATCGAAATCCTCATCATTAAAATGGGATCTCTATTATTCTTAATTCCTAATTCTTCTCTCCAAATTCTATTATTCTTAATTCCCAATTCTTCTTTCCGAATGCTCGAAAGGATAATCATGTGAAACACAATGTGCAACGCTCGTCGTTTGAAAAATGAAAGATATCATCTCGTCACGTACTTTGTATTCAAATGAATCAAGTCACCGGCAATATCGTTCGAAGCGATGCAAAGTTAGCGGTCTATGTTCATCATCCTTACCAAATGAGATCCGCGGCACGTGGAATTCGATATCGACGCCCCCAGAGCGAGCGCGGATGACCTGGGCGACCTCGTTAGCTCCGGAAGATCTATGGGAATATTGGAATATCCGCACAATACGCCAACTGATACCTGCCACGGAGATTGGAGGATATTTTTTGTTCCATAAGAAAAAAGAGTAAAAGAGTTCTCTCTTTTGTCTATAAATGGTTTTACGAACTAATAATCCCTAAGCCTTGACTATCAAGGGATGCCAGAATACTGTTCTTTGAAAATATTTTTTACGTTGACTTTCGAGTTAGCTATTACAAGTGATTTATAAAAAAAATTTTTAATTATTGTTAAATAGAATAAGAATATTTGATATCCTTTCTTTTAACATCTTTTAATTTGATTATCGCGCTATCAAAGAATCTCAAACATTATAAGCTAATTATCCATCTGCTTTTTTCCCGACATGAAGATATTTTATTGAAATCCTAATGAGAGATATTACAGCAAGGTATCATTAATGGACTTGGTGAAGTGAGAGTGAGTTATAAAAGTAATTGTCAAGCATTCATTCTGCGGAAGTGAAATTTTAATCTTCTCACTTTCTTAGAAATCGGTCTTAAAATTCACAAATCCTTTTCTTTATTTCTCTTAATAAAAGTTTAAGTTTTAATTCTTTTTCTTAAAAACATCGAGAATTAAACAAAGTTAATTTTTTAATTAATGTGTTAAACAGCTTAAAATTAATAAAAAATACTTGTAAATGTGAGAATTTTTTATCATTTTTTTATCACTTATAACTTAAACAATATTATTTTCTATCCAAGTTTAATTTTTATTCATCGATCATAAAACAAATAATAAATAATTTTTAAAAATTATTTTCTATTTTTAACTTAGTTGTTCCTTCTTTTTCTTTAAGAAATCTATATAATCACCAAAAACTAATGTGAAAGAAGAATACCATCGATAATCACAATCTTCAACTCGTTTCTCACGAATATCGCCGCAAATCCTACGAACAAATTTCATTCCAAGCAAAAGCCGCGAGCGAATTTTCAAAAAAATCACGCGGTAATAATGTCTAGTGAAGCTGGAGGCAGAGATAATCAATAAAAGCGTGCAAGCAGATGCGGAGGTATGCCAATCCGACGTTGGCGTCGCATAAACTGCGAGTTTTGCGGCTAGGAAAGGGAGATGCAGTATGCCTAAGGGAACTATAAATCTGGTCCCATCATCGTCGGCGGCTCCCAGTCACGTGCCGCAGAGAGCTGCATCCCCTGTTCACCTTTTCTTCTTTTTTCATCTTACCGATCGTCACCAAGCGCAGCGCGAGCACACGTGCCATCGTGCTTTTCTTTGGACTTGTTGCGTTGCGACGACCATCGTACCTGAAATTTATGCAACCTGCTTCCTGTTGTGTGTGCTAGCGCCTTCTTTACTTCCATTCTCCTCATATAGACAAGAATTGTATAACCCTCTATTGGACACGTACATATCTGAGAGATACGAGATCTTTCGTATGTTGGACGATAGAACTAAGTGGAAAACTAACATAGAAAAATAAAAATTAGGAATCTTTTTACGGTTTTCTATAGATTATAAATTTTTTTTTCGATTTTTCGAAAGAAATATTTCTTTATATTTTATTTCCTTATATTTTACTCCAAACATTATCTGTTATAATCATATCTGCAATCTTGTAGACATTGCAAAATTAGATAAAATATATTATATATATATATATATATACTATATATTTTTAATTAACATATTTTAAGTTTCTCTCTCTCTCTCTCTTATAATATAAAAAAAATTGTAATTTTTTTCACTTATTACAAAAAATATTACTTTTTCAGTAAATTTAAATTGTATGAGAAGTAAAATTTTATCATACTTTATTATAATTTTATCTTCGTAGATAATTATTATATTACAATTATGTATAACATCAGGGAATTCGACTAAATAGAAATGTTTTAATTATTTAACCCTTATCCCCCACACTTCATCCTCGTAACATAACCCCACTGAGGATCCACTGGACCTCAGCTTCTTTTAAAAGTTTCTAAAAATTACTCTATTCATTTTTTCGTCTTGAAAAAATTCATACATACTCTTCAAAGTATACTGAATCAATAATCTTATTTTTCGAAACCAAATTTTTTATTATAATATGTAAAAAAAAATTGTAAATTAAGAGATTTTTCTTACTTAAAAGTGCGCTTAAATTTTTACTGGGATCTCATGAACTCCAAGTGGAGTTTAAGGGTTAAGGTGTCTTACATATTAATTACGTTATCTCAGCTAAACACGTATTTATGTCGCACTTGTGTACATGTATCTGTTGCATGCTGTCTTGAGACCATTAATTTATGGCAACTGCAAATGTAGAATTGTAGTAACGGTCGAAACATAGTTTGTGTAAGATGTACGCTGGCACATTTGCAGCACGTAAACCATTACACCCGTTTTGCAACAAAATATATAGATAAATAGATCATCGACTTTGTTGTTGTTCCATAAGGATAATAATGCTGCACTATCCCAGCGGTAATTTGAAATATAGGAACAACTTAGAATTTGCATACTGAGAAGATTGAAATCATAGTTATCTCCTTTCATTTTTTACACTTGATATTAAGATAATAAAATGATATTATTCAAGACAAATCTTTCGTTACTTAGAACATAAAATTAATTAATCGTAATTAATACATGTTGATGTTAGATATTTATGAAGTCATATTATTTTATTTTTAATATTCCTAGATTCTCAATCATATCTTTTTTTAAATGTATGTAACATAATAAGAACAGTGTTCACCTAAAGTTACCCCACTTTAACATAATTAACAGAATTAATTAACAGAATTGTATCTTTTCTCAAAAGATATTTAGAATTCCTTAGAAAAGAAAACTATTATTCGAAATAATAAGAACAAAAAATAAGAAAGTTATGTTATTAATTATAATATTTTTTTTCGCGTATCTAAAGCTGAAAGGAATTGGATAAAATATTTGAGAAATTAATGGATATTATATGTTTTGATCTAAAATATTAAATAAATTTTTACGTTTTTTTTTCATAAAACAAATTTTCGATGAAAACAAATTCAAAGTTAACTTTTAACGATCAATTTAAAAGTATTAGAAATAAAAGCATGACAATTATTTGAAAAAAATCCCTGAAAAGATCTATCTAAATATTTTCTGATCACGATGTGTAAATGTATATACGAGTGTATCCAGAATTTTGCAAAATAAAAAAAATTGAATTAATGGTCTAAGAAATTTCCAACATAGAAATTTTTCATTCTACGTTTCTCAATTTTCCAATAGTAGTATATAAATAAAATATTTTGAAACTTTACGTTTATTTAAACTTATTTAAAAGTCATTTAAATTATATAAATAATATATACCATTCACAGAAAAATTTAGAATTGCTCTTATTTCAGCAGCACAATTCTACTGCAGAAATACAATAAATCCTACACTTTAAACAACATTTTTATAAATGCAGCATCATAAATCTTGTATAATGTAACACCTATTCAACGTAATGTAATTGATTTCGTACATATTTTCTTAGAACTGTCTATTTCGCCAAAAGATCGAAGGAAGACGACGTTTATTCTCACGAAGGTACAAGATACCTTAACGAGGCAGCGCGACACGCCTTACGCATGAAATTATTAATATGCGCAGTGCGGGGTAATTTGAATTTATGATAGTGCGCCAATAATGTTGTCGCTGAATTATTACCCCGACGCAAACGGTATATAACGCAGGCACGAGGTAGCGCAAGGAACGTCGAGGCGAACGCAACTTTGACGGCCCTATAAACATCTGGCGATTTATCGCACGCGCCGCCCGCGTACGGTTACCTCTCATCGTCGAGAGCCGGTCGGCCTCCTTATTATTAGCCACCATGCCATTGTTTCGTGGGTGTGCGACAGGCAGCTTAACGGCCGCTTTTTACATGTTGCGGCGTGGAATTAAGCGCAGTTCCCAATTTACCCCGGCGTACTTTCAAGAGCGCGCGAGAGCGGTGGCTGTTTTGCAGAGCGCGAGAGCTGTAAACAGAGTTTCGCCCTCCGCTAGCATAAATTGCAGTCGCTTTTACGTTCCCGTTACCACATACGCAATATCTTCTCGGTGGTAAAACGTTGCAATGTCCAGAAGCTCATCTTTTCAGGGATTTTTTCAAATAAAATCCGGAAACAAATTTTCTTCAGGCAAAACAAAAATCTCGAACTCTGATTCTTTCAGAAATTTAAATTAAAGGATAAAGCAAATCGTAGTTTAAAACTTGCATATAAAGTTACGTAGATTATTAATATTTAATTATACACATAGCTTTTACTTTAAAATATTTTAAAATCTTTGATATAAAATTATCCTACAATTATCCTGTTCGTTTTTTCTTCAAATAATTGTTTTCTTTAAATAATTGTATTGAAGAGTTTAAATTTGAATTACATCGTTCTATAATTTATAAAATTTAATTTTACATTGTGTGTACCAAATAATGTTTTTTATGAGAATCCAATTTTTCTTGGAAACACTTTAAATTGCAATAAAAAAATTTAAGTTACAAGTAAAAGAAAAAGTTTTATGTTTTTTAAATTCATTTCTTATGCCATTTCCTATATTTATTACTAGCAAATACGACTTTTTTCTGTAACCAATTTTTTAAAATATAAATTTTTAAATATAAATGTATCAATAAAGATAACATTTTCTAAATTATAAGCAATTGAAAATAAAGTTTCTCAAGAATTAAATTTCAGAGAGCAAGCAACGTTATTTTTTGTTTTTCAGTGAATTTCACGTTAATAATATTCATAATTTCGAGACTATTTACAAAAGAAATAATATTGGAAATTTACAAAACTCCAAATAATGTTCTTAAATATTTTTCGTATAAATATATCGGTATTATTCAAAGCTATGAGTGAAAGATAGCTCGCTAGATACAAGATATCATAAAATCTAAATTTACATAATATTAAATTATAAATTTAATTATATATTTATCGAATTTGGATACAATTTCCTTAACAAGGGAATAAATGTAAAGTATACTCGTGAAAACTGTACATATACATGAAAACTGTACGTATTTATAGCTTTGATAAATACACTTCAATGAACTCATTAGCATATATCAATAATGAATTACCATAGTCATAAGGCAATAACTGGTTGTCGATAACGTGCGATAGTATTGTAATATATTTAATGTATGTTAACGTTACGAAAAATAGAGCAAGTCTTACATATTGATAGATTTTTTATGCAAGACTTGCAGAAAGCAGGTAGCAGCCTTAAAGCATTCTCAGAGTATATTTTAATTGTAATTTCGTTGCATAAAATGATACAGCGAATAAAAACTTTAACGTAACAATCGATAATTTTAATATATTTAAAAAAGCCTAATCTTTTAAGTTTTTTTTAAGCTTTTATATTTCAAGATTACTTCACACGCATGAAGTTACATTTTTCTTTCTTATTTTTCATTTCTTGTATATTTCAAAATTTCATTGACATGAATATAAAATTTAAAACATTATTTGTCAAATATATCGTCACATTATATTTTACATTTTTGAAAAAACGCTTTAATTAGCAAACTAAAAGTATTTCCACGACAAAATAAAAAATAGTAACAAAAAACGCTGTATGAATATAGTCCAAATTGTTGAATAATTTAACTAATACTGAGTTAAGAGCAGCAACAAATATTCTTAAGCTCAGAAATAAAAAAATATTCTTGTTTTAAAAGAAATTTTTTCTGCAAGAAATAAATATGTTCGCGAATTTGCATTAAAGCGCGGGTTTTACGCAAAATTTTCTCGAAACGTGGCTAGCAAAGACTTATTAAGTTACATAATTATATGTAACCGGGTATGTTGCGAAACGACATTTTACTAACAAGTTATTTATATCTTAACTATTTATAGCTGAAAAACGAAGAATACGATAAGTATACATTCTTGCAAAAGAGATCTGCAAAAATCCATTAACGTGACTTGTGAATTAAAAGTTTCACTTTGAATAAATAATTATCAATAAATTTAATTTAGTGCGCATGTTAAAACTAATATTATATATAAGATAATAAACTTTTAATGTTTATTTCAACTGTTTTAATGTCAAAAAAACATATTATTTATGTAAATTCCGGCGATTTTTTAATCATTTATTTTGTAGAGTGTCCTCGAATTATAACGTCGGGACACTTTAATACTTTAAAAGCTATCGAAAATGAGGGGCTCTTCACGAATTAAGCTTCAGAGACACGAAAAAATAATGAAACATACATCATCCAATTTGAAATGAATTGTACTTTAACGTGTAATTTTAATTCGAGACTACGACATCAAGAGTTGACATTTGAAAAGTTGTAAAAGTTATATAACTTTTCTCCGTATTTTCGGTTAAAAAAAATGGACCGCAAATTTCACAAATAAGTACAATGCCACGTGTCTACCGATACTCGAGACATCTCATTATAACTTATAAAGTTTATTTATCCAATACTACAAAAATGTCATTTTAACGTCGCTTCTGGAATACGGGGTGTGTCAAGTATGTCTACGGAAAATGAAACGGGATAGCGGCGGGAATTTCGGCGTGTCAAAACGCGCCGGAAGAGTCAATAAACGCACCGGGCAGGAAATCCGGGGCAAAAGTGCCGTAAGGCATTGGCAAGGATACGTCAAAAGGTTTTCGCGCGCAAGTCGGGCGGTAAATGAGCTAAACGGCCCCGGGCCAAAAGCTGGCGTCAAAGGGGAATTCAGGAGCCGCGCGCTAGGTGAAATTCTTGACTCTGCCCTCAGGACAGTGAATTACCACCTAACACGCCACCCTTAGATTGCTATTCGCGCTGTCCGACTGCGTGCAAGGGGCTCTTCCCGTGTTGCTATGTTGAGAGACGACATTGCTGCGCGATAGGGAGACATCCCTTTCGCTCCGGAGATACCACGTCTATCCCTATTAATGTCTTTGTCTATTCATCACGTTTATGAATGCCGGAGACACCGAGGATACGGAATGTTTCATCATACATGTCAAAAATCTGCATCCCAAAAAATGCAAAGTTTGGAGAAAGCCATTTTAAGTAAAAAGTTTTAAAGTCTTAATCAAAATATGCAATGGCTGTTATAGTTCCACAACATAATAGCGGTTTTATTTTTAATTCTTTTGATTTTTCATAAAAAGATATATGAAATAGAGGTATATTTGATTATATTAACATCTCACCAATCTATTATATTATATGAGTCTATTGTATGTATAATATATAGGTCGTAGTAACTAACTTATTTCAAATTATAAAGCTTCAAAATGTTATTTTTAAATATCTGCAGTTTCGTGGCTAACGATGGAATATTTTCCCGTTTCTATTCTGCTGTTATAGTGCTTCCGGAAAATTCTGTAGTTTTATTAAAAAATAATTGAATGTCAACTCCGTTATTTCTCGTATGTGAATGGAATGGATCAGAAATGCTTGATGGAATAAATACATCGGAACGCGAGAATATAAAATTAAAAATGGCATTTTGATAGAGTGGCCACTTGTCAGTAGTCTAAATATCATCGAATATAGCGTCATCATTCACGATCGGCAATAATACAGTGTAAAAAATTGTTGGATGAAAAAATAGAAAATAATATATATATGCAATAATTAAATTCATGATTTTACAAAAATTACACATAAAAAATTTGCGAAAAATTATATATCGTTTAAAAATCACACCGCGTAAATGAATGTTTCATGGAATTAACATTTCTATCGCATTGACGCATTCTAGTTAAATGCATATATTAATAGCATGTTATAAAAATTGTGCGTCAATGAATAAAACAATTTTGATCTTAATTTGCAAATGCAAAAATATTTTCTTCAGTTTTTACAATATTTTTTGCTCTTCTCATTCTTTCTGTTCCTTCTATTATTATTTTGCGTATTATAATTTGCGTTATCTATATATATAAAACACAAAAAATGTTTCTATGTCCGTTATAGACTTTGAAACCATCCAATCGATTTCGATCAAATTTGGTAGGTATTTTGTTTGGATCTTTGGTAAGGTCATAGGATAGTTTTCGTAAGCTTAGCTGATAAAGATCAGTTTGATGTTGTTTCTTAAACTAAATGGACGTGTTTTTATTTATCTTTAAATAATCTTTAAAATTGGATAAATAGTACAAAAATTTTTATTTTTGTGAAATTTGGTGGTGATTTCGAGTATTGTTTGCAATTGTTTTCAAAAATTATCTATCCACATATAATAAACAAAATGTATTTCTTTTTTGAGCATAGTAGCACATGCCGGGTATCCGCTAGTTTTCTATATAAAAATCATATACTTTTCAAAACATGGAAAAAGTACAAGCTTGAATAATGTAGTTTAAAATAGTATCTTTAATAAAAAAACTGACACTTTTAAAAAACTGATATAAAATATATGGAGGTAATCTAATGGTCCCATTAACCGTTTGATTTGTCGAGTGTGCCATCCCTTTTAATATATCCTCTCCACTCGAATTTACATTTCAAGCAAATTTTGATAGACATTGATATCGCCAATTTTCTATATCTCGCGAAATGGCTCTTTCATATTGATGCGATAATAGTTTGATCAATCTTATTTTGTTTTTGGTTACTATATTTTTTATATACAATCTAGTGAGTTTAATCGCATGGAAATTAAATCTATCAAGCATTAATAATTGAAGCCATTATAATAACTCGAACTATGAAAAAGAATGATGGAAAATGATTTGCATAGCAAATTTAAACGTATATATAGGCAACATTTTAGTAAGATTTGTAAATATTAGAACTATTTAATTATTTTGTATATAAAAAGAGTACTCGCGCTATATTTTAATAGTAAAAAAAGAAATCGAAATAATACCGAGAAGTCCAAATAAATAAATTAAAAATTTTACAATCGACACAACTTTTTCTCGATTCATAAATTATAAAGTTTATTATATCTACTCAATGTGATGTGATATAATGTGTTCAATGTGATTAATTATTAAAATAGAATTTCACTTCAGCATACAATACCAGGAAAGAGACTTGATTTATTTTTTCTTAATCACATTATATGATTAATTATTAATATTATTATGTACAATTATAAATTTTGATACACGCGCGATTAATTTTTAATTATTATTTTTCTTCAATATTCAAGTTTCGGCACATACCTCAGAAAACTAAAATTTTCTAATATTTCTAATATTATTTGACAACTTTCCTAGTAACTGTCCGTATATTTTCTATATAGATATAATTTTTAATATTTCGAATATTAACTTATTAGTCATATTGTATTATTAGCCATATATATTAATTTTATAATGTTCTTCAAAAATGTTAAATAGAAAAAGTAATTATATCCATATTCACGTAACGAGCTCATATACTCTCACCGCATGTTACACGTCAGCGTACATGAAATATGCATATGCGGCAATGCGGGAATGTATCTATATTCCATCATACTTTCATGGATACTGTCGTGCAACTAAAATCTCAATATTCGAAGCACGAGCGACAGCTTATTGCGAACAATTTTATATTGAGACCATAGAACACGTGGGAATCAGGCTTTATGGAAAATCGCATGGTACGATATTCATATTAACTATTGAAAGCAACATATCGGATACCAGAGATCTCTCATCGTACAATATCATGGATAAATTTCTAGTCGTATCACAGATTCGTGATATTATCGTATCGCTGCGTATAACAGTAATCTCGTTCAGAAAAATGCAACTTTTGGTGATAATATTTATTCTAGAATATTGTTTTTTTATAATCAAATAATTATTATCTATTAAATTTTTGTTCAAAAAGCAGAAGAGGATGTAAGTTTAAATGTATTCTATGGAAATATAATCTAGAATTATAAAAATACTTAGGTTTAAGTTTTAAATATATCTAAATGAATTTATAATTAATTTAAAACTTAAAAAAATAATAAACTCCGATGCTTACGTAAACAAGTTTTATCTAAAAAGAATTCAAACTATTTATACAAAATCACAATGATTCTTAATTGCAAATTTTTATTATGTGTTGTCTTGCGATTAATCATATTTTAGAATATTAATTGGACTTATATCCTTCTCTAACTTTTTCGATAATAATTACGAAAATGTCAATCAAATAATCTTGGATGTACTTTTTTCTGTTTTTTACTTTTCAGCATCAAAAAATAAAAAAAATAAATTCATTACTTGACGTCTTAAATCTAAGTATCTATCACGAATTTTTATTACATCGCTTTTCAATTCAACAATACGTGAAAAAATAGTGAAAAATATTTGAGATAAAAGAGAAGATTAAGGATCGAGCGTCAGAGAAGCAAGTATCGTCTCGGTATTTCATGATGGCGGAAAAAGGCGAGAATGCTTCTCCTTTCACGTGGCTTTCATTGGCCCCATCACATCGTTACTTCCTACTCCACTCGTTCCTTCCCTCTCGTCACTTCCGACTCGATTGTTTACCACAGTAGCACGGCCGCTATGAGATTGGGGGTAAGTATCGATTTGGCGCGTGGGTAACTTCCGCTATTAAAGCACAATGCCGCGGTCCAGGATCGCCGGTTAACCGCTGGAAAATCGCGCACCTGTTTCTAAAAGCTGGCGCGATGATGCCGGCCATTGAGGCGACAAGCATCTTCTAGGCAAGTTATTGTCGAGTACGACATTATTTATTACCGTAGCGTTTTCATGGCTATTTCGACTCACCTACCTCACTGCTTCGGCATTGCCCTACTTGTACAAGAGCTACCCTCGAGCACGCAGAGTGCTTGGAGGGTTTCGATAAAAGCCGGTGGATGAAAGTGCGCTTTGACGAGACTTCTAGATATAGTTTTAATGTCGCAACATACGTGAGCGAAATTACGTTTTCCGTTCAGATTCCGCGTTAATTATTTACGTTATAAATCGGAGAAATGAATGAAAATAAAAGACAGAAATTAACTTCAATCGATGCAAAAATAAATATTAATAATTTTTACTTTCGTAAATTCTAATGTAAAAATTATGATTGCCGCAAAGTTATCGGATAAATCTATTTTATAATTTGAGATAGTTTTTTATAATTTTCACTTTGATAATTAAATAATAATTATTAAATTTCACTGATGATTCTATATTATTATAGATTTTGAAGCAAATCAAAATAACCGGCCGGTCGTTCGCGGCATATGCCTGTTTAATTCTCGTAGCGTTACAAAGCGATGCTCACAAGCGTGGAGAATCCGACTATTATTTTTTAACAGCCCAATTTATGTAACCGCGTTGTAAAGCTTAACAAGAACGCCCGGTTATTAAAAGTACGTTTTTTGTAAAATGACGGACGGCATTGCCGGTCCGAAGAAAAGGCCGGAAGCGACGGGTCAAAAGCGAAGGAGGCTTCATCGACGCGACAGCCGGAATTTCATATGCTCTCGTCGTTGCATCACGATGTGCAGGGTCGGACTTACAGTGCACTCGGCGTTTATCTTCGGTATTTTGAAAGGAGATGTCAAATCATACAAAGGCTGCCATTTAGAAAGATCAATTCCGAATGTAGACATATATTAAACAAAATTAAAAATAAATATTAATTAATTTAGGTTTTACTTTGGAGAAGCATTATTAAATGTTGCTCATTATTTAAATGAAATATCTCTGAAATGAATAATGAATATAAACTGTTTGTGAAATAAATAAAAAAATAGAATTTCAATATATAGGATAAAAAAAATTTTAATATAAACAACAATAGACTTTTGTGACAAAGTTTGTAGTAAAAATTTTCTTAAAAATTTCGTGATTTCATCAATATTATCAATATAATTAATTGTGTTCTCCAGCTTCAAAAATTTAAGTATCTAAAGCATGAATTAAAATACTTAAAAAATAAATTTCTTTTTTGTATTGAAACAAGAGAAAAAAATAAATCTCTTGTCAAAGATAAAGTTTTTTATTATGCCACAAAAACTTGATATAAAAAGTTCTCCATTTCGAAGATTTCTTTTCCAATTGCTTGTAATTTTAAAATTATTTTGTTTATATCATTTTAATTGAAGAAAAAAATATTAAAAATTTCGAATGTTTAAATTTTACAAGAATATTTAAGAATATTCGCGGTAAGAATATTATAGGTTCTTGTTCGTATTAAAATCACGTAAGATTTTAGACCGGCCCTGTCAGTGCACCCTCGAGCGCATCGAGGGTTCAGCGATTTTACGCGATTCGACTAGATTGGCGCGATACGAAGCGAACGGGCTCCTTTAGTGTCTTCTCAATGCACTTCTCGTACTTTGAGGAGAATATAAAACAGTAAGCCGCGGAGATCCCGAAGTTTCGAAACGATTCGTTATTATCAGAAATGTTCGTGTTTCGGAAATTGATTTAAACACAAGGAATAACAATTCACGATAAAAAACAACGTTCAACAGAGTTTAAGACGGGGAAATCAGATAAAAAAAATTATAGTTTAGAGTTAATTATATTTATAAAATAAATAAAAATTTGAAAATTTTGAATTGTGAAAAAATAAATGCAAATAAAAAGTTTCGAAAAATGTTATAATTACCTTGATTATAACTATACAAATATCAGTTAATCTTTAATAATAAGATATTTTATTTCCTTAGATGTATTGTGCAACATCTAGATATTTAGTTTAGAATATGACTTTATTGCGTTTGATTTAATAAAAGGTATATAGAGTTTCGATGTAACAAAATATATACAAAATTGTTATTGCTGATGTTAGTAAAAAACAAAATTTCAATATTAGAATTTCTGATGAATTTTAGAAGATAATTTTTCTTCAAAAGTAAAAATCGTTGTCTTTTCGCAATTATAACTTTCCAATTTATGAAAATTAAATATTTTAGAAGCAATTTGTTTATCAAAGTAAAATCCGTTTAAAATTTAATTAAAAATTTTTGTCTTTATTTTGCCCTTGAAGAAGCGTAAATCGCCTTTTATGTCATGAGTCAAACACTGTAATGTGTTTCGATATCTTGTTGTTACAGTCTCTATTTTCAATTTACTTAATTAAAGAATCTCAATGACTGTTACCATAGAAACGGGAAGCTTGTATTCGTACAACACGAAGAAGACAATTTTCCGCAAAACATACCGACGGAATCCACAAGGCACCTTAGTCGTCACGAAGAGATTTGCACAGCAAGGCATTCACGTGTTCGTCGGAGTCAAACACCTTGACTGCGAGGTCAAAGGAAGAAGGAGTTGTCTAACTCGCGACGCAAATTCGCAACTGCAAAAACATTCGCAACATGCGAACACGCGGAGAGCGGTATTCAAATGTCAATCATCTCTAAACTTTCGCGCAAAAAGTTTCCGGTGAGTGCAACAATGCCAATCTTTCCGAGGTAGAACGAAATGTACAAGCCGCGCGAAATTCGAGTTTTCGCTCGTTTTAGCAGGCGCCTTCTAAATACGGAATTGAAAAATACTCGGCGGGATCCTGTGGGATCCTGAGCCCCCTTTCAATTTTCACAAGGCGAAAATTCGATCGATCGATCGGCGACCCGGCGTAAACGTTTTGTCGAAACTTGCGGCGCGCCGATTTAAATCACGACGTGCAATTTCTCGCGATATGTTATCCCACGGGGAAGTTTTGAACCATGTCGTTGAATGAAGCATGACCACCGCGTATGTATCTATACATGAATATATACGCACACGCGCGCGCGCGCGCGCGCGCGCGCGCACACACACACACACACACACACACACACACACACACACACACACACACACACACACACACACACACACACATATATATATATAAAAAGGGAGGAACGTGACTAAACCGCAATATTTCCCGGTGTGCCGATCGCTTGCTTGTGCAAAGCGTCATGCTGCGAGAAAATACAAAAACGACCGGCCGACTTGATTTTTCTATCATCGTAAATCACACTGAGGATGGCTGGCACGTGTTATAATTTATTGTGCCGGTCGAAAAAAATACCGCTACATCGACTGTCGAGTTTAAGTGACAATCAAAATATCGAACGCGTTATTTTGAAAAACAGCATGCGTGAAAATTATATATAATGGAAGTACAAAAAATACATTTATTTAAAAGAATATAGAAATTTTACACGTCATTTCTTTTATGTGTTGTATGTATAGTCTTCATACAATTAAAATAATTTTAAAATATGTTTCTATGTTTTTCTATACATAGGATATTTGCTTAACAAAAGACGCTATGCCTTCTCAAAATGATGGATTCAATCACGATTCTTATTGTTTTAAAAGTTATTTCGGTATAAGGTCTTCAATTAAGAAACTGAAATATTTCTTGGAATTTAAGCTAAAAGAATAAAAGAGACTCAAAACAGAAGAACGACAAATATCTCAATTGTTATCATACGGTATCGCGAATAATATTTACTTTAACTTATCGAGTCGTTTTTCTCTGCTAATAAAATCAAAATCTCAAATAATCATAATGCAAATTTATAATAACATCAATGCTATGTGTATAGATTCGTTGTATTTTCAACGAGGGAGAGAAAGGGTGATGTCAGGCCATCTCGGGAAACTGAAGTTTCTTTGAAACTGACGCTGTTCTGTAAACGCGCCTCATTAAAAATAACGAGGCGTGGTAGGTATATCAAAGCAAACGCGCTGAATGAAGGGTGGAAACCATTCGACGACATTCCCGTCGCTTATTCGAGACATGTTGCGTCAATGTCTATCAGCCGTAAAGTTGGATAACTTAATTGAAAAACGTTAAGAAAGAAAGTATAAGAAATCTGTATGACAAAGGAATTGTTCAGAGAATTGAGCTCAATTTCATGATCCATTGATTTGTTTATAGAATATCGCTTTCTATTGCGAAATAGAGGAAAATCGTAGAATGCAAGTGCAATTTAATTTTAATCAGCTTTAAAGGTATTAATAGAAAATATGAAAACATAAATTTGTTTTAAATTGAATCCATTTCACTCCAGTTTTCCTCTTCGACATTTTTAAAAATATTTCAATTCTGTAATTAATTTAATAAAATATATTACCTAAAAATTAAATTTGTCAAAAAATAGAAAAGGATTACATTTTGCTAAAAAAAAAATCATTCAAGAATTATTCATGTTATTAGTGTTAATAACGCGTGATGTAGAATATTGCTAGGAGTGATGTATCGTACTGATCGTTTGATATTATCACTCTGTTTTATATGAACAGACATTATTCATACAAATATTAAATTCATATTTTATAAAAATTTTATAAAAACGGGGAACATTAATCATTACTGATTATATCTTATTTCTTATGCGAGCATTATTCATGTCATTTTGTTGATTAAACAACATTGCTATTTAACCTAGAAACTTCATGACAAAATATTCGTGACATAAAAATTTGCACAATTGTAGATTAGATAGAAAATGTAGACAGAAAATGATATAAAAAAAATTTGATTTTAAATAAATTAAAAAACATAATTGAAACTGTATTGTAATTATGAATGCAGATATAAAAAAATATTTCTGTGTAAATTATATTCACAATACTTCAACGAAATAAAATAACGTTTACGTGCATACAAAAGATTTCTTCACTCTGCTACTCACAGACGAATTTTAAACAAATATGATTTATCTATCAAGGGAATTATTTTAATAATCAGTAAATAGAAAGCACAAAATTTTACAATACAAGAAATTTTCGTCAAATTTTTATCAAGTAGATGATTCCTAATACTTCCACGGAATCCTATCAGCATCGAATAGATAAAATATCCCACAGCTGCATCACATTGTAATCCGCATGTCACGAAGAATAGCCGTAGCGAGGGCCTTGAGGGAACCATCCCTGAGGGATTCATTGTCCGCCAAGTCACCGAGAACGACGATGAATTTATATTCCGGCTGTGCTACGCTCAGTCTTTTTTTATTTGATTCGCGCGAATCCCGATCGGGTACCTTTCCTCTCGACTGAATGATATCTGTTGGCATTACCAATGAATCTGTCAAGATAACGTAGCTTTAAATAAATGCTGCGGTTTAATTTAGTAAAATTCGATAAGTTAATAATTAATTGTTTTACCTGAATCTTTACTTTTAAAGAAATTTGCTATTATACTATTTGCTATTATATTGATACGTGCAACAGATAATTCGATTATTATTGTTCGATTAAAAATCTTCTTCGATTAAATCTCTCTTCTCTATGTTATTAATAATTTTTTATCTATAAAATATGACGAAATAAAAGTGAATATCAATGAATATTTATACATTAAATTAACTTTAACAATTAAGTTGTTTTATATCTTTCTTCCATTAATAAAAATTAAATCTGATTTAATTATTTACGTAAAAGTTCTGTAAAAAAAATTAAAGGCAACAATTTCTCCTCAATTTTAGAAATAAAACAAACATTGTTGAAATGTAAAATTTTCTTGTTTGTCTCATATGTATTTGTCAAAATACATATATAAGTTAGAATCACGAAAATAGTCGATCCTTCAATGTACATCTAGAATAAGTACAATCGATGGCTACTTCCTTTTTCTGATGGAGAGCCGTCAGAAAGCAAAATCATGTATCAAAAGTAGCTTTGCGTTTTTATTCACTTTGCTTCTAGAACAATGTTTTCAAAAAGATTTGTTACTTGTTGAATTTACTTTTCCTATATGTTATATTTTATGTCTATTATAATTCAATTATTTTCACAAAGATATTTAAAATTCATGCTGTTTAATGAGAACTAAAATTATTATTAATAAATAACTTAATTGCGACGTAAGAGAATTTTTATCTTCGTAAATAATTCATTAACAATATATAAGAAATGTCTAAAAATGAAGACAGTGTTTTTGCTGTTATCATTTACAAAACTCAAGATTCTTTATTTAAAAAAAGAATAAAATTTTGTTTAATTAATTTTTTTAATGCTACGCATTTTGTATGTATTTTTTAAGTCAGTGCAAACTGAAACCACGTTGAAAGATAAATAAATTTGAGATTGGCGCGTTTGTCATAAAATTGCAACAAAATTCTGTCGAGGTGCAATGTAATCGGTTAAATCATCTCGCGTTAAAATTGCGGCATAAAAGCGGAACGCGCTTTTGCGGTTGGAACAATTCCAAAGGTTTCAGACCAGGTATAGGTATACCGACGACGACCTCGGCTGACATTGGCTTCGCCATTGCCATGGACACTGAACTCTCGGAGTCTGCAAATAATTTATGCCTAGAATTATAGGACATCGAGAGAGCGCGAGCAACAATAGCGAATATTCGACCGTGTATGCATGCCGTGGGAATTGGCGAGGTGTCAAGTGCGGAAAAAACGGACTGATCGATCGATAATTCTCGTTGTCATGTATGCACGCATTATCGATTCGCCGAGGTGACGCCTAGAAGTAACAGCTAGAAATGTGGCGTAAATGTGAAAGAAAAAAAAGAAAAAAGAAAAGAAGACGAAAAAGATATCTCACTTAATGCATTCCTCGCATTTTTCATCGAAACGGATATATTCAGAACAATAGCAAGAGGGAAATAAAATTTGCAAATAAGTACAAACATGCGAATGCGTGCAAACAGATGTAAATACTGAAAAATCACGGATCATGCAAATAAATAGAATAGCGACGCAACGAAGCGACAAGGAATATTTCGTTTAATCGCTCACAGTCGTCGACAGGAATGGCTGAAAGTATAGCCTGCGGTCTTTCATTTATTTTCGAGACAAGAATTTTCGCTACGGGCGATTTCATACCAAAACAGAGTGCCTTTTGAAGTCTTGCTTTCGAACATTTTATGACGTCTCGGCAACGAACGTAAAAATTATACCGCACGGAGTTACTTTTTATTTTTCCATATTTTTCATATTTAAAATCTGTGATATATTCACCTATGATATATTCATCTCAACAAAAAAATTATCTTAAAAAAAAAATAGTGAACTGATAACTGAGAAATAGAAAATATCTCAATTGTTATATAAGGCAGAAAGTAATTGCTCGTTAATATTTTTTAAAATCCGTAAGAGTTGTCTAATCATGAAAAATAAAGAAAGAAGTCACGCTATGTGTGAAAGACTCTTTTTTCATTAATAAATACGATAGCTGGACATAACGTCAATGATTCCATGGTTACTGAAGTAACAACAAATAATCGCAATCGCAATATTCAGCTATCTTGTAATAATAATTATAACTGTACTAGTAATAATTGTAACTATAAAAATATTTATATGTTTTCAATTTTAAACACTAATATCTTTCAATAATCTTATAAATACAAATATATTAAAATAAAATTGGCTAAAATTTAAACAAAGATTAATATTAATTACTTATTTGCATCGCTTTAGTTATCGAAATCTCTTTCATTTCTAACTGTTAATTTTAAAAATATTATTTCCTCGATATTTTTTCTTATGAAAAATTCCAGATTAATTAAAAAACCCATATGTCTCTATTATCAAAGTCTGGAACGCTCTGTGTAATGTTACTTCATATAATTTTTGCAGGGCAACGTTAAGCTTAACTAATTTATCTAACAGTAAACTACAGCATCCAGAGAGAAATTTATCGTATATATGCGATATTTACATATGCACGGTTATTTACGTAGTTACGTCTAATCAGATGTAATTACATTATTTTTATTTCCGATTTCTGCTTTTTTTTCTAAGATCGCATATTATATCGAGATTATATCGGATGCACGTAAGTTGTTTATTTCCATTTGATGACTACAAGCAAATGCAAATCGACATAATCAATCGAATCGTTTGAAGTCATTTTCATAAAATATGAGAGCAAAAAAGATTATGTTTACATACTATGATCATAAATTTAGTTTCCAGACTTGTCGTGGCACGAGATCGCAAATGATAGAAACCGCAAACAAATATCGTAAATATAAAGCGATTGTAATTCATTTAATAAATTATTTATTTAAAATTATATAATTGGATTTTTTAATATCTCAAATAATATTGTAATATTGTTTTATATATATATATATATATATATATATATATATATATATATATATATATATATATATATACACATATGGGTCAACTCTTTAGCTTTGTTTTTTGATAATAGCAATTGCTAATAATCAATAATTACCAATTATTAATTATTAACTATTACAATTGGTATAAACGTTACGTTTCAAATTGCTCGCGAATAATGAAAAGACAATATTAGGTTTTAAATCGTATTTATAATTGCTCATAGCAAATATCTCAAAAACGGTTAAGTACGCAGACGGACGAGTGAGATAATGAGTGTATTCAGTTGTGCAAATCACTGTTTAACAATGTCAACTTTTATAAAATTAATGCCCCTCGCCGACATCGCTCATGGAAAGTAGCTAACCAAAGTACAGAGCGTAATTTTGAAAATTTCAGCGGAACTACCTGCCATCGTCCTTACTTTGCACTTCCGCCGATCTTACCGTATAATTTTGCCGCCGTTCCGATTCTACGAGACAAGAGGACGCGGTAATTTTCTCGTCGAGCATTAGACAACGCGTTCAAAATTCCAAATATGCAGAATATTGTGAATTCTAACTCTCGGAAACTAATTTTTATCGTTTATTATTCAAATTTAATAACGACAAGTTTATCATTTTTTTTGTTTCTAGTTGTCTCATTAACATAATAAAGAATCCTACAGGGGAGAAAACTTGAAATCATAAATGTTGCATAAAAAGAATCGAGCTTTCTCAAAAATGAGAAAGCAAAACAATTATTTCTTCGTTTTATGTATCACAAGATTCCTCCTAATTAAAGTTAAGTAAAAATATACGTCAAATAATATAAAAATTACACTACAAAGATTGTCACTTTAACAAATACCAAAGATATTAGTCTTTAAGAAAAAAAATAAAAAGGAGGTTAATAATTAAACATAATTGCTTACATCTACATAATTCATACGATGCTTCAAATATCTTTGAAACTACAGGCATACTGTAGTAATTGTAGCCTTCTTGTATCTTATTACCCCTTTTATCTCATATAACTGCCCTATTCTCCGAGTGTTAATGTTAGCAAGGGAAACAGCTTGACAGGTTAGTGAAACAAGGACCCTTTCGGTACTGGCAAAGTTGTAGCAGGAAGGATTCAATGTGTCGAGTACGAGTATTGTATCGACCCTTTCTCTTGCCGAATCCGTACCTCGTTCGAGGCATATGATACCGAAATGCGGTCACCTCGCTGACGGAATCGCGTATTCTCGTGTAACAAGCGCATGATAAAGTTACACCGAAATTACAATGTCGATATGCGCCAGCTATCCGAATTCCTAACGTTGGTCGACCGGATTCCCGGACGACGTGTCCGTCAACCTTGATTATTCACGGATGGAAAGCTTCCCCGTTGCATCGCGGCGTTTGGTTTCTTCTCGCTACTGGCAAGAGAGCGAATTCACAAATTCGAATTCTCGTTTCGGATTCCCCGCGTATTGCAATGTTAACTCTCTTTTTCAGTAACTCGTCATGTCTCGCGGGAGAACTGGTCGTAATCACGAGTCCCAATTCGACGCGTAATTTCCTATTCCCGACGAATGTAATTTCGAGGCTTTTAATCATTTTCTAGAGCTGTTTCTTCCTGAACGTCGGGAATGCTAGAGGGAATGACGTGTATCGAAGCGAATCATGTTGCTGACAGTTGCGACAGTTTCGCATTAATTCCCCAGATTCTGAAGTTAATTCATGAAAATTCTTTTGATTTACATTAATTCCCATTACAGCGAGTAGATAGAATCGCAACGCGAAATTGACAGGAAACTTTCGCACCTGCCGCAATTTGATGATAAAATTAATTGAGAGAGGTTCTCCTTCATTTTATATTTAAAATTCTCTAAGGACATAAATCTTCTATATTTATCTTCTAATTATATGTGTATAAATTATATAGATTACGTGTAGATTTTTAATTGCCCTATTGAAATAAGTTTTCATAATACATAAAAACAAAAATATAGATTTTTTTTTATATATAGATATTTTAGACATCTTTGTGTGTGTGTGCGTATATGCTGAAAGGTTTATTTAAGATTGTGAATTAATAAGGAAATATTATAGCGAGAGATTATAGATTTATAAATTACTTGCTCTTAAAGATATCTTGAAACTGATAATCGAGATAACCTTTCGGGATTCTTTTGTATTCTTCTATCAATTTGAATAACGCAAACGCACGATGCGCTCAATCAGCAAGCATCATGATCAAGTCATTCATGATAAAAACGAACCAATTCAATTCTTTTCGATTTGTTAACTTTATAAATTGAGCGAAAAGGTAATATTTTCGCAATCGGACATGGAGTTCCCTGTTCGCCTATCATTTACCGCATTTCGCCTCGACAAGTTACAGGAACGATTGTAACTCCGCAGGCAAACGCGGCGGCCGAGAGGCAGCGTGAAATGCTGGATGCGGAATAGTTTTGAATCTCCGATCGACCGTGACCGTTTGTTTCGAGGATCCTTTCGCTGGTTCGATGCAGCGGTGCCGGTGCGTTTCTTCGACCCGTCGCGGCAGCAGCATTTCCTCCCACCCTGGGCAAGTGCATTCAACAGGTATCTACACAACCGATGAGTTTGTGCTATGCTGCCCTGTCTTCTCTCTCTCTCTCTCTTCCTCTTCTTGTTCCTCTTCGGGGGTTTCGTGCTATCTGGCGAACACACTGATCCGCACCCGCCTGATCCCCTCAGCTCGTTGCATCGAGGACGCTTGCGTCGGTAAGGTAGACGAGCTCCCAACCTGAAGCGGTTGGCTGCTTCTCGCCAGTACGCCGTCGACCGTCGAAGGTTGCTGGTCTCTGCTTCGGTGTTTCCGCTCGTCGGCTCCGCTTGCGGAAATCCGCCACTTAGACCGGTGTGGAGCAGTGCGAAGTGATCGCGAGGGTCGTCGCGCCGATCAATCCTTGCTCGAGATTGACGAGGTGTTCTCTTGTGCAAGCGGAAGCTGCTTCTTCTCATCTAAGGACTGGCTTCGTCTGGCTGGTAGAAACCTCTCCTGGGTGTTTCCTTCCTATTCTATGACGGCGAGAAAATCTGTGTGTCTGTCGGCAAAAAATGATCGATCGCTTTTTTAACGGGGGATGCCATTAATCGATGATTCACTTGTAGCCGGTTTCTCTGCTCCGCGAAAGTCGTGACGAGGACGGACTGGGCGGGGAAGCCCGGCGTCAGGATCGAGGATTCTGTCAGTCGTCCGCGTATTCAGATGTAGCCGAAAGGTCGAAGTGTTCTCCTCGACGTCTTAGAGACTGGATCAGTGCATCTTTGGAATTTGTGATCAGAATGAGCAAGGCGGTTTTCAACGTGGCATCCGGCGACGTTCCGGTAATGTTTTCTTGTTGAATATTCTGGTGGAGGATGATAGATGTGACAGCTGATTAATCTGCTGGACAGTATTTTTATTATTATACAATACGTCCGAGAGAAACGATTCAGCATGACATTTTTGTATTATTGGTATCTTGTCATTTTTTAAATCGGTAATTTAGAAATCAAATACTTTTATACAATCGTACGATTGTACTTTAAATTAAATTTTAAGTATGAATAAATGTATTAAGATTTCATAAAGATTCTAATTAATTTCTGTGATTTGTCCGCACGATGCGAATAAGTAATTCAATGATGTAACAATGAATTATACTGTCTATAATTCGCTACAATATTCCTTATTATTGACTACTTCGATTAGTTTTCTATGAATTTAAATGAAAAAATTAGATATCCGTGATAATTTAATTGATTTGGCTATGCTTAATCAAATAGTTTAAGAATTTTTGAAATCTCTTGTTAAAATTCCTTCTGAAAAGTTTAATAAATCATGGGTTTCGAGCGTGCTGTCTTTAATAAAACCATGAATCTTGAAAGATTTGCAGAAACGCAAGAGTATTAATGTTTTATTATATCAAAATTTTATTTTATGTTTAAAATTTAATATGCTAATTACATGGCAAGAGTAAAATGCAAGGTTACAGTTTGCATCGTATGACAGAGCGTTTATTACTGAACGCTGCGGTTTTGATTTAAAGACAACCACATTCCTGTAATGCGATTACAAACTGCAATAACAGCAAAGGAAAATTATTTTTACACAAGTGTAAAATATGCCTTTGTACAAAATAAGTTGTCCCTGAAAGAGAACCTCCTCTTTTTTTATACACGACGTTTTTAATTATCTTAAACCTCATTGCTGTTTTTATTTGACAATGCGAAACTCAACAGATATAAAGCTTAAATAGGATTCCATTAAAGCCATTTTATCACAAAGCTTCTCTTAGACCATTTTTAAAGCGCATTTGCGAGCAAAATTCACGTCTAATAAATAGGAATTTCCTTTTCTCACACAAATACATATTTCATTATCTCAAGCTTTATTACCGAGTTATGTAACAAGAGACGTGCAGAGACACATATTTTTCGAATTAAGTTCTCGAATTAAATGCTCATTAAATAAAGCAATCTCCTTTTAAAAATGTTTTCCTAGAATACTTTTTGGAGCGCGTTTCCTCTTTATAAGATCTGTATTTGCGCGCTGAATAGAAATATCCTTTTCAACATAGACACTTTTCACCATGCTTCATTAGCGAGTTAATCAACAATAGAAATTTTAAATGCAGACGAGGTAATTTTAGTTAAAGCGATTTACCTACAATTACCTTAAAACGGAGCACGTTCGCGTCGTTTATTACAGAAATATACATTTATTTGCTAACTGGAGATTTGTTTTCTTTCATGCAGATACGCGTTTTATTATCTCGAGCTTTATTGCCGAGTTATTTAACGAGGTAAATTTCAAAACAGAGATGAGGTATGCAAATTAAACTCGTCAAACCGACTTGGAACTTCTTCCTCTTCTTTTTCTTTTTTTTTAATTTTCGATGCATATCTTTGCGTCGTTTCGACGAGAGCGAGTGCGTTCGCGAATGCACACGGAAGTGATGCGACACTACTGAATTTAGCGATATTAGCATAACCGTTTTCCATCACATTCGCTACGAATAAATTTAACTTCGTAACGGGCGAGTTACGAGATACAGCGCGCGCTCGTCCGCTGATAAACGAGTTAAGCGAAGGGGAGTGGCAACAAAATTTTACACGAGATCACATCTCGCGAAATATTTGCGCGAACTCGTCGCCGGGCGTCGCGTTTGGAAAATCGTCGAGACATAAATAAATAAAGTGTCCTATCGCCAACGCGGGGAAGCAAATCCGCGCCGGTGAATTCACTTTGATTCGCGTTCAAGCGCGCGAGGGATATGTTATTTCGATTGAAGCACGAAACACTATTGCTACTACAATCGTCACGGGAATCCTAGTGGACCGTACCAATTTACAAAATTTCGCCGAGCTTTGTCGAGTCAGTTTCAATCTAGGTATCAAATTACAAGCGTAACAGAGCAGCGGGAAGCTGCAAAAGTGCATTAAATATGCAAGCTGAATATCAGATTAATGGTTTTGAGACAGGTATCGAGAAATAGTCGTGAAATGAAGTTAAGCTCATTGAGCCGATGTTAAATATTGAATTAAAGGAAGCGTTAGCTCTTCGAGTAAGCGTCATAATTTGCATAATTCTTTTCAAGCCGACTAGTTATAAATTTGCATTCGATCTTACGCAGATAATAAAAATGCAAAATGTTGTAAATGATGAATTTGAAAATCTCTTTCTTTCCCTTGACGTTAGGCGAATTTACTTCATCTAAAAATGAAAATCCATAACAAGCATTTTGAGCGAACAAAAAAATGTTTCTAGAGATTTGAAACATGGCAATAATTTTTACGGTAATCACGGTCAGTACACATAAAATTTTAACAATATACGACGTGTTTAACAATCTCACGTTTACAATGCGGCAAAGAGTTCTTTTTGTATAAAGTATACGAAGTAAATAAATGTCTCTTATAGCACAGCAATTTATTTAAATATACTCGTAGCAATATTTTAAGTCAGAATAAATAATTAGCCCCATAATTATACGTCTGTAATAATAATTTCATTAAAAATTCCCAAAAATTATTGAATTATTTGTATTTCGTTTTTTTTTTTTTAATTAAATTATGATTAATAATAAGTAATATGTAATTCAACTCGAGAATGAACAAAGATAAATTCATAAGCTATGTATAAACTATACATAAAAAGTATACAGCAACTCTGATATGTTACAAATAAATTTGATATATTACAAAAACACAGATTTTAAAAATAAACAATTGTTTAAAAAATAAATATTATTTAACAAAAATTAATTCAATTGTTGCAATATATATATTGAAAAAGAAGAAAATTTGGAAAGAGGAAGCTATCTGATTTTATTTTATTTGTATTTATAAAATGCGTACATAATATTTTATGTTCGTGAGATTGTCGTTACTTTAAATTATATATTTACATCATTCACAGAGACTATTTATAAATTTGTATTGAAATTTGTTAAAAAGTTTATGTAAATATAATTCGTATTCTATTAAATTATAATTTTGTCTATCTTCTTAAAGTTTAAGTCTAGAAATTCATATATTTGGCGTGATGCACTTGATGCATAATAATTCTTAGAGACTGCGACATTCTTAAAACGAGGCTTGAAGACGACGTGAAAACGTCACGTATGCGAATACGTCATGGTTCCGAATAATTAGATGCAGTGAAATCGATTACCGTTTCATTTATCCTTTCTCTTTCCGATGTGAGTTTCGATTCGAATATCGTTGTTTCGAATCAATTCGTCACTTAAATTAGTCTTGGAAAAAGTGTAGTACATTGCGATCAAGTTAGCAAATTAGATTTAGAACTAATGTATGTCATGAAATGTAGTTACTTAACTATAATTAAATATAAGTAATGATTTATTTGGCAATTTGCTTTCATTGAAGTATACATATGTGTATGTGTGTGTGAGAGACATAACGTTAAAATATTTTATGATACACACTTAATATTTATATTCTATAATAAAATATTAAACAAAAAAATGATTTTATGTGATCATGTTTTAATATTTCTGAAAAAAGTAATAATTTTTATTGCAAAATAGATACGCTAATCTCGTAATTAACAAGGCTCAGTTTCCGAAAATTTGGGAAATAATTGAAATGTAAAAAAATTTTTATCAAAAATCTGATACTATTTGAATTAGCCAGTATGACGGTAATCGTTATTAATAACGACCGAAAGAAAAAATAAAACGAAAATTTCTATCACAAATTTTCTGTTTTTAAAAAACTACTTTTTTTAATTTTTAATCTCTATTTTATATTTATTCAACTTTCTGGTTACTATTCGTTCATTTTATCATATTTTCGATCAAATAATAATTATTGATTTCTGACGCGTTTTTTTCGTTTGCAAGAGGAAAGAGTCTCACTTTACCACAGAGGATTTTATTTATAAACGTACATTTACACGAGAAGGCCAACCGGTTTCGACTGTAAGATCACTGTGAAAGGATTTTTATACAGACCAATATGATAAATGAGAACGAAGGTGGGAGTGAAACACTCGAGAAAAGGTCAAACTTTCGATACATCCGCGTGTTTCCCCTCCGCACGTCTACGCGAATAAATCGTTTCTCTTTTTTCACGGCCAGTGTGCATTAATGCCACGGAATTATATGTTCTTGAAAATCTGGGCCATACCAAGATAAGTCAAGGCAATACCATGGAAACTGAACGTCGTCGAGGAATTAGTAAACGCTTGCCCCATTTTAATAGCGCGTACGTTTTAACATATTCGCCAATTCCGATTGCGAAAGTACAATTGGAACTGTGCCATTATGTTAAGACGTACCCGAGATAAAAGCAGAATTCTAATACGAGGAGAGATATTGCAATGATTACGGATAAGACATCGTGAATTATGAAATATTCCAAAAATAATTCCTAAATGATCAATTGATAAATCACACATTTAATTATATGTACATGTGTGTTATCAATAAAAGTGCTGATCTTTTTTTGAATTCAGTGAAAAATTATCTTCTTTACTTCTATTCAAGAATAAATCCTAATGAGTGTATATTGTAAATTAGATATGTAAATATGAAAATTAGATTATTGCATAAACTTCTGCATTTTTTAAATTTTATTTTGTATAATACATTTTATATATAACATTAACAGTTGTATAATATATTATATTTAATGATTATTACAAGCGCAATTTTACTAATTTATTTTGCTAGAATTAATGCGAATGGAGATTGGTCGTTAAACATGATCTATATTACTAATTAAATAGACCACTATTTGTCAATATTATATGTTTCTTGGCATTTCAGTGGGAGTTATATTTATCACTAACTCATCTCGGTTATTATCGTATTATCGTATCTAATGCATTTGTGGTCAACAGAGAACCAATCAAGCTAACAAAATAAACATGACAGCATTAATGCATAAACACAAAGTAAGAACAATCTGTGATTCAAAAAGAAAGAGATAAGATGTATAAAATTAATTAAAAGATTAATTATATTGCGTTATAGAACAATAAAAACTTAAGAACGATAAGAACAATCTTAGAAACAAAACGGAAATTAAATTACTTAAATGATTATCTTACCTTTTTTTATACTTTTGTTCACATTTTATTTCATATTATTTAACAAAATAACAAACAATTTTATCAAGAATCGTTTTAGGAATTAAACCGCTGTGCTTTAGAAGTTTACGTCTGTGCGAGATTATAATTACATTTATCATTAAAATGTGTTATTAAACATATGTATACAAAGCTAGTTTATAATTAATGAATTTCATTTGTTATAATTGTATATAATTTAGTAGTGAAGTGTTATCCATTGAAAGCGGTAACACAACGGTTTGTTGTACGATGAGAGAATAACAATTAACAACGGATTATGTCTCATATACATGATATTTATTTATAAAATAATGCTTTTGAATTAGTCTTTAAATTGCATTTTATTAATAGATGTTATCACTTTACGATTTTACTTAATACTGCTATATTTATCAAACAAATTATTTGGTTATAAGTTGGCATATAGTCAAAAAATGGCACATGATATTTAATTCCTATCACTTCCTATAATCGATTCTCCACTTCCGATGTCTGTGTATGATATGCAATTAAAATAAATTTAGAGATCGTATTACATATAGCGCAAACTAATAATGTGACAATATCGCTTTCAAAAGAGGTAAAAGCTGGTAAATTCAACTTCGTAATAATAATAATAATAATAATAATTTTATATTGCAATGATCGATTATGCTTGCTTATTAATATCTAATAATTATGTCAATAATTACACCTCTTAATCCATTGTAATTACATTATAATACCTTATTTATATTTATTTATTTATTTACTCTAATCATGTTAAACTTTGATATTTAAATCTGCACTTAGAATCGTCTTTAGTCTTTGTAATTAATATTTAATAGTTACTTCTATGGATAAAATATAAAGTAAATTAATTAAATAGTAGATAAAAAAGAGTAGTCAATTATATAATTATTTTAATAACAATTCTACTTTGCTAGTATTGATATAAAAAATCCTATCATGATTGTCCAAAACTGAAACAATTTGCGACGTAATCTAAATGAAATAAATTTTTATTAAGTGATTTCAAAATTTAACATTTTGTTATTAAATATTTAATAGATAGCAATGTATTAAATAAATATTCGGCCGAGTCAATTGGAATATTTGTTCGAGTTTTAGCCGAAGCCGATCGAAATATTCTATTCTTCTTCCTTGATTGCAATGCAAATCACGTCGCCAATTTACCGGACAATGTTTATTTTTAATCGGTCTGACGTTTACTTTTATCGTGTATTTCCTAATGAATTGTATGGAAATGCACGGAGATGGTTGTGTATTTTAAACGCAATCAGCATGGAAATTCTGTAGTCAAAAGCAGATTATGTAATATATTTTTAGCCGGTAATTGCGTCGGGAACACTATTGCAGAATTATCTATTGTCACGCAATACGAAAAAATCGGATACTCAGGTGTTCGGCCAATGTAACTTTCACTCGCGCCGAAACATCCACGGTCGATTTAAACGCCGCTACCTAATCTAAAATGTGTAACGTCACAACGGCGTGTTCACGCCGTGTGTGCGCACGCTATGTGAGCGAAGGTTCGCACATGGTACCGGATGGTCACATCTCGGCCACGTATGTGCACGGGACTTTGTATATTTGTCCTTTTGGTCGCAATGGACGGCGAAGCGCGTACGTCGACAGCGATTTACTTCCACGTGAACAATGCGCGGGTTAACCGCCGAGGACCTGGGCGAGAACACGCGCACTCTCGACTATCCTTAAGCAACACCTCACTCTCGAATGGACAAGGGCAGGACGATGTCGTGGCGGACCGCGAATGAAATATCGCGGAATATCGAGGAGAAACGAATCGAAAAGAACACCCGAGGTCCGAAGGGGTAAAAGGGCGAGAAAGGGACCGCAAAAAAAGATCGGATTCTCCAAATGTGATTTACGATCTCTCATATCTTCTTATCGATCGTATATTGTAATAATGGCTACGATCCACTTGATGCTATAAATGTTTCGAAGTATTCTTTGATTGGTCAATTTATAAAATTTTTTCTTCTGATTGATTAATAAAATGCTTCAAAGCATTTGTAGCGTCAAGTGGACCACACTTTATGTCACGAAAATCAAAACGCGCGATGCTGCATCGTAAAAATATTGATTTGATTGATAAAACGCGTGCGATTAGGATTAGCCGATGAAATTGCTAGCAGAATATTTTTCGGAAATTCATAATTATTTAATAATGATTGCATTTTGGAAAAAAATTCGAGAAAAAAATCATCAAGGCATAAATCAATTTCCACTAAAAAATCGATTCTAGTTCGAAAAGTTCAAGCCAAAGGATGCACGATAAAGTTTAGACGCTTTTATCAGAATATCTTGTACTATCAGCTATCAGATTCCATCAAGAAAAAATACTATCTATCTTATTTCCCGAGTGATAGAAATTTCACGATCGGACAATGAGAAAATGTCGCGTGACCAGCGAGACCGCGAATCGATCTAGAGGTGGAATTAATCAGCAGACTGTCACGCTTACATCCGCGGAAACGCGGAAGGACACAATATAGATGAAACTGGAGCAGGATTTCAATTTGAATAGTTCGGACCGTTTTCTACCCGCCTTTTTTGTCGCGCATGCTGCAGGTGCAACGAATATATGTCACGCGGCCGATCATCGGTGATTGAAATACGCTTTCAGGGAACGCATACTCGACGGAAAATTACATCGCAGTCTCTGTCGGCGGACTTTTTATCGAATTACGAGGGACGATAATTTTTGTTCGAAGCAAGATCCCTTTACGCGCTAAAATAATCGAAAAAGAGCTTCGCAACAAAGTTTTCCTACTAAAATTCTTCGCATGCTTCTCGATGAAATCTGTGTTTCATGCCAGAAATCGTTGGTTTCAACAATCATCGATATAATCCGTAACTAGTATTTCAACGATTGTTATTTGCACAAATTTGTTTTGAAACAAAACAATGAGCTTCTTTTATAATTCCGCACGTTATATGTTCACTTGCGATTTGCAAAAATTGAATTGAATGGTGAATTTCTATCTTTATCTTGGAATATTCAACGTTTGAAAGATCGCTTCTCACGGTCCTAATTCATTGCGTAAGAAAAAATTTCCACGATTACTTATCTTGTCTCCACCTTTCGCATGTTTACGTGTAAAAATCTATACTCCATTAATAAAGAAAATTTCATTATAAAGAATCGCGTTTTAGTTAAGCTCTCGCGAAGACCGAAAGGAGCACTATATATACATGTAATATATACATATAAATATAATATATGTAATATATAGAGCGGTTTATTTCAATTCCACTGTCGTGCGGACAAAGTCTGCATGTTGCACGTATGCGAAATACAATTTCAGAACGTGGAAAGGCGCGCGTCGAAACGCCACGTCGTGTCGCGATGATTTGAATAGCGCGGTTGTATAGGATGTTTTTCACTTTCTTCGCTTCTTTTTTAGTTTCAAAACAGTTCGTCACATGAATATCGAACGCACAAGCGGGCGAGTTCGTAAGCGGAATATATCTTCGTCAAAGTCGCGGCCAAAAAACGAGTTCAAAGAGCAACGCGGTGTCGAGACTTTCGTATCGCCCCTCTCGTGGCTTTCATCACCGACAATGGCGCGGATATCGAATTAATTCATTATCCAGATTAAATTACGACGCACCAGTAATGATGCGTATGCGAAAATGCAGATTCTAAATGCGATATGAAAATGTAACGAAGCCTTTATTAGAGAAAATGATTCTCCATTCTTGAATGCGGGCCACGGTTCGTTTGACCGATTCGTATTATGCGAAATTATTACTGGCGTTCACGTAAAATATAAATTTGCTTCTAATAATTGCTAGTAATAATTAAATTATCATTATTCTGTCATTATTATTCTATTATTTTTTAATGGAGCTAATATCACTGATTATAATATAACGATCGTTTGTAAGAGCAACTTTCGTCAATATTACGCGCTTCAATAAAAAATATTTTATCGGATAAAATTATTAATTTATCAGGCGAATTCGAAGCTCGATGGAAGATGGAATAAAATATTACGTGCGATATTTATTAGGCTTTTGGTATATAAATCTCTATCTACATTACAAATTAGATACGTTTGTAAAATTTTCAATGCATACGAAGTAAATTATTTATCAGATGATATCTCAGTACACTGTATCAATATTTCTTTATAGTATTACATAATTTAGTAACTTTATATGTATATATAGATTTCACAGTGGCTATTCCTAAATTTCTACCATTTAATACATACAAAACACGATTTTTATTCGTCAACCTACTTTTAATTGCTTTTAAGTTTATCCAATACTGAAATTTTCGCGAAAACTTAAAAGTATGAAAAGCCGCATAAATAGACACTCAAATTTTAAAAAATAATTATTGTATATTAACTCAAAAACAAACGGATAATACTTTGCCGCGAAAAAGCGCATTTTGCAAATTTTCGCGTATGCCTCTATCATATTAATAATTAATGTTTGAGCAATTGAAAAAAATTAGACAACTTTGTCTACGGAGAAGATATTTATCAAAAATTAAATAATTATTTCAAGATAAAAAATTTATGAAAACTAAAAATATCTAAAATTAGTGAATGTAAATTATTTTTTTATTAAAAAATATTCATCGATTAATAGGCAACGCTGTAAAATTTTATCGAATTATGTTTATTAAAAATGGAGCACACAGATTTTCTCGCAGCCGATACTTCCAATATCCCGGATAGCCAATATACCTCTCCATATTTAATGAAGATCGCGAGTAATAAAAAAGTGGATATCGTTCTTATCAGGCAGATAGATTTCATTCTTGTCAACATATATATATATATATATATATATATATATATATATATATATATATATTTTCCATCCTTGATATTGCTTTTATGCTACATGAAATAATATTCTGAACCCAGCTTCGGTCGCTGACCATCTTCGCGCTCTGTCCTATCTCCCTTTATTCTCATATCCTCTTCCAACCCCCGGTCCACCTTCGTATCCGGTTCCATTTGAATACAAAGCGACATTGCGTGAAAAATTAAATACAGATTTCGCTTCGTGTTAGTCGCTAAGCAGTGATTAATGGACTGGAGCCATTGAATTCGGGCCGATCAACGGAAAATCGACGGTAGTGAAAATTGGGACTGTGGAGAAAGAAAGAGAGAGAAAAAGAGAGAAAAAGGGAACGCGAGAAAGAAAGGGAGGGAAGACAAAGTGGTACAGGTGAGGAGAGAGAAAAGTGATTTTATTCCTGTGAGTGCCGACGCCCGTTCGTGACGGAAGCTCGAGGACCATGACGGAGGGCGAGCCCAACGTAAGTGTAAGTCACAAACCTTTCCTACCTTATTCCACCTTCGTGTTACTTTTGGCCGGAGGGTTCGACTCGTAACGTAAACAGCATTTAGAAAATTGATATTACGCGGCGTTGGAATATAGGATATTTATACACAATTATTATGCGGGCCTCTGAGATAATATTTATTATAGGTTTTCTTTCGAAGCTAAAATATGTTCGAATCCTATGTATTATAACATCGATAAATTTAATTTTTTCGTTTTAAACCAAACCCCCCCCCCAAAAAAAATATCGCAAAACGATTCCATTTTTCTAAATAAAAATAGAGATCATTTTTATACGTTTACGCTAGCAAATTAAAAATTATTTTCTTACGAAAAATCAATTCTAAATTGATAGAAATGTTCGTATAAAAACGAATACATAATGAAGTATGTGAATCATTACATATTTTTACTTGTATTTTCGGTATCTTCGGCAGTATTTTTAAAATTTTATTCTTAAAAAAAAAACACTGTATTTTAATTACAATAAGAGCATACTTATTTCGAATGAAATTTCTTCAGTGAGAATAGAAATCAGCATTGATTATAAAGAAATGTTAAATTTAAAAAAATTAATACTTGAAATGTTTTTAATAAAATACATTTATTCTAAAACGGTAGAAATATAACGGTAGAATATCTATTTGTTATGAAGGCATTATAAAGTTCCAGTGTTTTCGTAGTAATTTCCCCCTTTTGTGACGTTTATATTATCATTTATATTATCACAAATAACGATAATGAAAATTAGAGCAAGATCTTAATTTTTAGGTAATTATTGTTAATAATTATGTTAATTATATTATAATTATATTGATAACAAGTAAATGTAAGTAAAATATTTTTTTTAATTATTAAAGATAAGAAGATAAAATAAGATAAGAAGAAAAAGATAAGAAGAAAAAATCGATAATTACAGCGTTTTAATACTTAAATAGAACTAATTATTCTATATGATTAAAAAAGAGATGGAGGGACTTGACACGAAATTTACGAAAAAAATCATATATATTAAAATGTAATTACGAAACAATAAAACAAGATTCGTTTTTCTGGTATGACGCAAATGTACGATCGTGTCAGTTCCGTGCAATTTTAAATAAAGTGCGATTTTATGGTGCGACGCGGTGAAAATTTTACAAAACATCCTTGTCTTATAACGTTGCAGACACTATGTCGATCTCGGTCGAATTTTAACTGTCGCTCGCAGTTTT
Organism: Cephalotes varians; assembly: GCA_037157785.1. Taxonomy (NCBI): domain Eukaryota; kingdom Metazoa; phylum Arthropoda; class Insecta; order Hymenoptera; family Formicidae; genus Cephalotes; species Cephalotes varians. The sequence goes on from JANQDE010000008.1 coordinate 607,374, forward strand.
AATATTCATCAAACGCGCCAAAGCGCCTTCGCGTTGCCTTTGAATTAATACGTCGCGTTGATACGTCGCGTTTCAGCTTCGTCCCGGGAGTACGGGAAGGTCGGGAAACGTGACGTACACAGTCGCAATTTTCGACGGTGGCAATATTGCGAAGGACGATGATGGCGCGAGGACTGAAACTCATGCAGTTTCCTGCAACGACGATGATGATATTTCGCGAGCTCGACGGCGCGCAAAATTAACGCGATCGCTGAACCCGCGCGCGCATCGAGATCCATCAAATGCGATCGATTGAATCACAATAGAATCCCCAATTCCCAATCCAGGGACAAATATATATTCGTCAAATGGAAGAAGAAGAATCACATCGCGAGCAGATGGCCCCTCAATTTTTATTCATCGGCGTAACGAGATTCTCCAGGAATATTTTTATTCATCGCTTGTACGGTCGAATATCGACTCGCAGAAAATATAAAGTCCTTCATCTTTTATGAATAATTATTTTTGTTATATACCATAGAATTAATTACTTCTATTTAATTATTAAGACGTTGTAATAAAATAATTTTATCTTTAATAATTAAAAAAGTTTTACTCGTATTTACTTGTTATTAACATAATTATAATATAATTAATTATTATAATATTTACCTGAAAATTAAAATCTTGTTCTAATTCTCATCATCGTTACTTGTAATAATATAATTAATTTCCGACTTCTGTAGAATTTTAGAAACCTTCTCATCGTCGTTAATGTAATTAATTTTTAACTAAAATGCGCGAAATGTGTCAATAAGCTTCATCGTTACTTCAATAATACAATAAAGTTAATTATTCCAAAATGACACGAGGACATTATTTCAATCAATTCCCTCTATTCAATTAATTTTGTTTTATTCGCGTTTGATCCATTCATTTTAATCATTCAATTTCAGTCGTTTAACAGTCACGCATCAAAAGCCGCGTAAGGGCGAGTGCCAAAACGCGCTGTTATCAAGTCATTGCGAACAAATTAATTGTGCCGATATGTGCGACTGATCTCACTCACCGAGCTCGCCGCCATTTTGCCGCGCTGCTCTCTTTACGCCGTTGCTCCGTTTCCTCGCTGGGCCGACGCCTCGTTGCTCTCACGTCTCGCTCCGACGTTCGCTCATCCGGACGCGTGCCCGTCGAGATGCCACGCCGCGTCGCTGCCTTCCCGACGATCGTCGCACGCACGAAGTCGCAAAACGAAGAACGTCGCGAGACGCGACACTCCCGACGCACCGCGACGCGCCCGACGTACGGAAGATTCGAAGTACGCGCGGCCAACTTCACGCCGCACGCGCGTCACGCCGTACGACGCGACGGGACATCTGCTCCCTTCGCCTGCACTCCTGCACCTTCCGCACTTAACCCTACCTCTACCGACCGACTTGACTCTCGGATTACGCTCCTCGGTTCTCTCAACTTTTCCGTCTATGCACTTTACGTTTTGTTTTAGCTTTAACGTGGCAACGCGAGCTCTATGTTGCGCGTGTGTGTGTGTCGTCGGAAAAGCACGGACTTACTACGTACCTCAATTAACCTATTTCCTATCGCGCGTCTTTGAAACCGTCGGAAAATAATTCGACGAAATAGAGTTGAGATGGAATCGAGATTTGCGGAGAAGAAGAAAATAGAGGAACGTTACAAATGAAAAGGCGAAATATACGTAAAAAGTAACGATGAATCTGTACTTACATCGCGAATCGAGTAACGTCACGACGACAACTGCGAAAGACGCGATTGTACCGGCAGATAATTTCGATTCGAAAACTTCGTTCAACATCACCAATGCTCGGTCGCGAAATCGGACGACCGAGAAATGCGAAACAGCGCGCCTCGGATGGACACTCTAACCCGTTCGGTTCGTGACAAGAGTTCCGGCGACACAACGCGGGTGACGATTGCGAATGTGACGGGAGGGACCGCGGTCGATCACACAATCGCCCGTCGTCCCGAATCGTAGCACTTGTCGCACACGCTCGATCGCGAGATCTTTCTCGCCCGGAAAAGCACGAACGGATCGTTCTCGATGCGGCGTGAAGTGAACGCGCGATAACGCCGAGGTGACTGCGCTAGTCAAAACAAAGCCGTAGCACCCGGCGTCGGTCAGTCTCGAGGCAAATTGTCGCGTCTTCGAAATTCGATGTGTAATAAAAATCTGGCGTATACGATAAGCTCTTTTCTACTCGCTATTAATTAAATATTTTCGCTGAATTTCTCTTTTAACTCATTTCAGAGCGATGGATCTATCTGTAATTTGTCAATCTAGGCTTGTATTCTTTTTCTTTCGAATGGATTTCTTTTTTTGCACGGTTCATCTTTCCTCATTTTCTCGTTAGAGAAAAAAGACAAATGGTGTAAGAAATTTAAAGAAGAACAGGTTTTATCTATCTGTAGCATTTTCACAGATCCATTACTTCAAATTAAAGTAAAAGATAATTTTCGTAACGGATGTACGGCGGAGTTGTAGATCGTGTTGCTACGTCGATTTGTAACATAGAAACGTAAAAATTACAGCGGTTGCCAAAATGACTAGTCTTTCAAAATCAAATTATTATCGCGTGCGTCTAATTCTTTCGAGCAGATATCTAATAAACTAATTATACATATTTTACTTTCAAAAGAAGTCTCTCTCTTAAATTTTTATTTAAACAGACAAATTTCTAATAAAGGAAAATGGACGATTGGCTGTCTACAAGTGACAAATGTATAAATATTAACTGACTTACCTTATCGTTGTTCCCGATGCATCTCCCAGACCTCCTCCTCCTCTCAGGATGTTTCGTTGCACTCACACAGCACTCCATCCGCGAAAACAATTATATCCGCGTTAATTACCAGAATACGACGATCGCGCTTTGATACTTCGCACAGTGTCGCCAACCGTAACGCGACGCTCAATTACGCGAAATGTTATTAATAAACGATACGCTGCGCTTTCCGCTAATTGACTCATTCGATCGATCGGCTCGGACTCCGGATTCACAATCCGGAAACGGTATAACGCGCGGACGAATTAAATCTACAACAAATCGCGACGAGAAAATCGAAGCGGGACGCGAGATTGCTCCATTGTAACGTCGAGAAAATTATCGCGAGCGGAACGGTAATTCGGGCAAAAATCATATTCCATCAGTTTTCTATCGCGATTTTCACGAAAAAATACGCGAGATTACTTCCGTTCCAACATCGTTGTAACAACGAGAAAATTATCGCGAGCGGTACGACAATTCGGGCAAAAAACTCATTTTCTACATAAATACGCGCGATGCGTGCGAAGTAACGTCGCCTCTATGAGCGATCTTCGCATCACGCTCATATCGTTAATCAGAGAAATCGGTTAATCGCGCGGGTTACTAATTGATCAGAATGATCGCATTACAACGCGTGATAACGCAATGGCTGCCCGCCCGCTCGAGCGTCGCCGTGCGAATGATAGCGCGATAGCGCGCGTCGTCGACAATCGGCGGCGACGGCGACGCGCCGTGTCAACAAACAACAAGGCCAGTCGCGCGAGTTGTTGCTATTGTCTCGCTCCACCCAAGTACGCGATGGTTCAAATTCGAACGGAATATCCCTTTGTTCTCTATGTTTTTGAAATCTATCTCTACGAATGGTTAGCGTTCGACTTTTGCGTTTCGTTCGATGAACTCGCTCGCGTCGTCCGCTACTGTAAACGGAGCTCGATAGAAAATGGTCGAAATTGTAACTTGAGATACACTTGAATTCCAATTCGACGATTTGTCGCGACTTAATCAACGTACTTAAATTTTATCGATTTTGCACGTCAACTCGAAAATGGATCGTTTTATAAAATTAAGTGGAATTAGGATCGAATTTATGTGTCGTAATTCCTGGATCTTATCGAGTTATGAGCGACTTAAATAATTATTGACATCGCGCGAAGAAATTTCTATTTCCGTAGAATTTCTCGCTGAATCTCGGGGATGAGCGAGAATGTCAAATATGTACGTGGCAAGCGATCAAGTATCGGAAATACCGAGTGGATTTTCAATGCATTAATTAAGATACGGATTTGCGAAAGAGTACCTCGAGTGCCGCGAAGTTATCAAATAGTTTTCGTATATTGGATTTTATATTGGATTTTACTAAAAATTATTTTCAGCGTGCGTGCTTTCGTCGGGACGTGATGTCGGCCGCGTGTGCGTTCAATTCACTGCTAAAGGTTTCGAAAAAATTGCGTCGCATTTCGAATTCCATACTCCGAATGAGCGCCAAATTGTGCGACGAGCAATCGAGCATCCCGTAAATTAATCGGATTAATTACGGTATTCGCTTTAGACTTGCGGTATATGTGTACGGTTGCTTGAAATGCCCAAAAAATTTTGTACCTAAAACGAGATAAATACATATTCGAGAGAGATCTGGAGAGAAAGAGAAAGCGAAGATTCCGAGTGAAAAAGATGTAAAAGCGACACAAACAGATCTGATATCTCTCGTCGCGAACGCAATGACGCATTTATTCGTGTTATCTCTTGCGATAAATACAGTCGGAAGAAATGTAGTCTATCTTAATCGAAATTCGAAATTATTATTTGGGAATTATTAACGTGCTATCGTTTCGCCACTGGAGAAAGTAGGATAGGCTTTAGTTTTTGTTTTGACCATAGCGGTCGCAACGCGTGACGACGGAGATAATCAGGCGATGGAGGGAGTGGGGTAATCTTTGTCTCGACTGCCGTAGTCGCGTCTCACTTCACTCGCAACGCGTCGCGGCGGCGCGAAGGATCTCGACGTCATTGCTCCGTATTTTTCGATAATCTCGTACGCGGACGAGTATCGGAAGTGTCGAATCGAGCGACGAGCAACCGAGTAGCTACATCGAGCAGATTTTYAAACTAATTAAGGTACGAGACGATTCGCTGCTTCTCTTTTCGATACGCGATGAATTYSCGATAAGAAAGARATCTCGCGTCGCGAGCGCAGYGAAGTTGCCCGCGTAGATGCATACGCTTATTCGTATTATCTCTCGTAARAAATACAGAAAAAGAGCAGCCGTACAATTAATCGGAATTCGGAATTATCGTTTGAGAATTATCATCGCGCGATACCCGTTAGGCGCCATATTCGACCGATAGAGNAAAAGAGCAGCCGTACAATTAATCGGAATTCGGAATTATCGTTTGAGAATTATCATCGCGCGATACCCGTTAGGCGCCATATTCGACCGATAGAGGGGGATAGGCTCTAGTTTCTTTTTTGACTATCGTAGTCGCGGTCACTTCAGTCGCAACGCGTCACGGCAGCTCGGAATGTCTCGGTCTTGGAGTGATCGCGTATTTTTCGACGAATCTCGCGCACGAATGGGTGTCAGGAGTGTCGAAACGAGCGACAAGCGATCGAGCATTGGCTATGTCGAGCGAATTTTCAAATTTTAATTAAGGTACGAATCATACGCTGCTCCTTTCCGATACGCGAGTTCGCGACGGAAAGGAACGTCTCCGTCACGTACGCGGTGAAGTTGCTGCCGCGCATAAATCCGTTTAGTCCTCTTATCTTACGACAGTCTTTATCAAAGTGTGAAATTACAGCACGGAAAGTAATAGCGCTCGTTACGTCCGTTACATACGCGATACTCGATCGCGGTGGTGGGGGTGGGGATCGCGGCGGCTAGCGAATCTTGTCATTTTGACTGACGCGGTTGCACGGCGTCGGTCGCGCGGCGTCGTGGTATCTCGGAAGATTTCGGGGAGGATCGCGTTTTTCGTCGAATACGCGCGAATCGAGTATCGAGAGCCGAATCATGCGAGAAGCGACTGGGCGTCGAACGAGCTCTCAGATTAACCGAGATCGGGACGATTTTTGACCGGGAGCCGAGTGCTTTTCGTACGTTTTCGCGATCGGGAAGAGTGTCTCGCGCCGCGAGTGCAGTGAAGTTGGCGCGACGTGAACGAAGCTGCTCGCGTCACGCGTATCGAGCTTCACCTATTTGGGGGTTAAAAATTACGATTTATTGTAGAAACGTTTTCACAGACATTTCGCGCCAATCTGCAGTGATTTTTGTCGAATTCCGCGTGTGGATGGGAGTCTCGAATTTCTTGATCTCCTCGAACGACAGCGCGGTTTGGCATTTGGCGGCATGGAGACAATGGCATCTGGAGCAGTCAGCGAGGGGGCGACGCATCAATTGGTGAATAAGATCTCTTTGTTATTTGAGCCCAAAAATTTAAATTGCGTAAGGTGTCATTTTTTATTCACGATCCCAGTCGCAATTAACATTAATTTGACGAGCTCATTTTCGATTAATTACGTATAGAAATAAGTATAAATATGAACATCTTTTATGCTTCATTTTTGTATTATATTTTATATTTAATTTTTATGATATCATTATTTGAATGATAGTACGTTTTATGTAGAAACTTTCGCAAAGTGCGCTTGAATTGAAGCATTTGAACGAACAATAAGATTTTCTTAATTGTAGTTTAAGTGCTTAGATTGCGAGAAACTTTATTTTACAATTTAAACGAAAAATTGTTGCTTTGATAATAATAATGTATTGACAAAAACATTTCTCTGATGTTAAGTGCATGCTGATAAAGTACGAGAAATATCAGGCACGTTCTGTGTGATAATTTGACTAATAAGTCTGCTGAAACTTTCCGCTGTTCGCGCGACTTCTGCTCCGTTGGCACAGAATAGCCGCGAGTTCTCTCTTTTTTTTTTTATTCGAGATGTCATTATCAATGTTCTCAACTGCTCTATCTCTTTGTTTAGACTCCTCCGTCGCGTTAACGAGCTCGTTAGCGAGTGTTCTTACTTAAAAGCGTAGTTTTCGTTCCCGCAATGCGCATCGCATTTAGTCCGCTGTTATCAAATAAACAATAAACAGTTGTGATTTCTGATGAGCTCGTATACATGCTTTTTGTTCCACGAGGTGTGAACAAGGTGTTAGATAAATTTGATTTATGAAGCTGTGTTTTTATATCGTTTTAATATTTAAATTTAAAAATAAATGAAAAAGTATTTAGAGGAGATAATTGCAAATGCAGTATTGTTCTGCGAAAGATGGCAATGGAGATATATCTCTTGAGTTTCTAAGTCATCTCTGATGTAATGTGAGAAAATGAATTTAAAAATAAAATAACTGAATCGTATCACAATAAAATTTTTAGAAAGTGGTTAGGTATATATATAAAAATTAAAAAGAAATTTTTTTTAAATTTAAAAAGCTTTTTTAAAGTTTATTTAACAGGTTCAAATACATACAATTTAAAATAAAATAATTTAAGATTTTATATATGTATATATTTAGATATATATATTATATATACATATATATATATAACTTTTAATTATTTTATTTTAAATAATATATACTTGATTCTATTAAATAAAATTTTAAAAAATTTTTAAATTTTTAAAAAATTAAAAAAAATTTATGTATATAATCATCTTAAAAAGAATTTTTTCTCAAATTATTTTATTTTGTATATAATCAAGGATCATCTGTTTTAAAGAAATTTTGTACTTGTTTATTTTAAATCAGGTATAATTTATACCTTCTTATAACTGAATTTATCTAATATTTGGCATTTAATGATACAAATGTATATATATAAAATATACACGATAAATATTTTTTAAATATTAAGCTCAGCTTTTAAAGAACTTTCTTCCAGAACCAATTTTTTAAAAATGCTTACATGAATAGGAAATGTAAATTGCGATGCAAAATTCTGTCACTAATATATATTTTTTCTCTTTTCAAGCGTAATAATTTTTTATAAGCTTAAATATTTGCATTTTGTGCACGAGGGTGCAGTCTAAACATTTCAGCTTCCAAATTTTCCTTATCCAAGCAATTCTTTGTCTATATTAATTGCATAATATATCCAGAAATAAACATTTGCTACGTACATTGCGCGAGCGAGTTCGAGTTTATGAGCACTGTATGAACTTGATTGACTATCGATTCAACTTATTGGAATTTGGAAGGAAACGTAATCGCAACATCGCGGAAACGTTCCTCGACGCATTTTCCCGATGCTACTTTTACGAGCATTTTTCATTCGCGGCGCGTGTACGTAATGCGAATTAATCTTCCATGCTTTTCCCGTGGCGCTTTTTACGGCACGGCAAAGCGAGCTAGGTAAACGTTATCGGCGGGAAATATCTCGGGGATGGAATCTCCATTATGCGAGAGAGTGGAGAAATGCCGGGGCGATCAATTGCTCCGCGAGTCGATTCGTTCGCGGACCTTCGTGAATCAAATTCAACTTGCTATTCGGCAATGCGTTAACCACTTATATGTGCATATTAGAATACACTCGGAGTAAAGCCCTACTGTGCCATTAAGGCATCGCTGTAACCGAATTCCACGTATCGGCCCCGCCTTGCAGGAACTCGAAGCATCCGAGCAATTCGCCCATGAGAACTATCGCGCTACCTACGCGCCGGCAATAGCGTCTGTTTCAACGCCATATATTTCGCTTAATCCATAAGCAATATAGATATAGGAACGCACGTGAAGTGTACAGGCGCACGCAAATATTTGGGATTATTGCGTAATTGTCGTTCGTTTTTCAAAAATATTTGGAGTTGTACGGTCTATGCAACTCATAACATGGAAACATATGAAAGATCGAAATTATTTAACGCGTGCATAGCTTTTATTCTAATTATGAAATTTTTAGAAAAGATAATTCTTTCTCTAATTGTATAATGCAATTTGAAACGTTCTCTTGTTCACACATTATTCTAATAATTATTATACATGTAATTCCGATTCGATAATAGTGATGCTGCTTCGTGATGCATTTGTCTCCTCTCTCTCTTTGTTTTCCTCTCTCTAGAAATTAATTGACACGTGCAGAATCCTTTCGGGTATACATAGATTCCATAATATTAATTACACGGATATCTTAGCCTCCTTGAATAATACCATTTCTGTGTTATTCAATCTCTGCGATGTTATTCTGAATCACGTATGAATAAGTCGCTCGGCGATATATCATTGCGATGCAACGTTCGCCATATATTACGATCAAAGTTCAACCAATGCCATTTACTGTAGAATAAGTCTCTAACGTTGCGGTCATAAAGATATATCTTGGCGTGAAGGAGGGTCAACAGTTTTAGGTAACTGCGAATAAAGACGTCGATGGCATCGGTTTATTCTAATCTAGCAAAGTGCTCCGTGGAAAGACCGGATGCGGACCCGAAGTTCCGTCCCCGCGAACAAACGCGATTCGGAATGGCACATTTCATTGATGAACTGCACAACAGCATCGAGATCTAACCTCACGTATACCCTAATACCCGCGATTAATTAAGATTAAGTACGGGATACAATTGAGCGTCGGGATGCTGTAATGGCAGATCACGCGAATGCGCTTGGTTCAAATTGTTGTCTAAATTGCTATTCACATGCCAGATTGTTATAATTTCGTATAGACACTTAATTGCTACAAGGTGTATTCGAAGCTTTTTTTACTGAAAAATAGAAGAATGAAATATATATATATGAAACTTGTTTTTATTATTAATTCTTTTAAATAAAAACATCGCTATCATTATATTACTGTAAATTTGATTAAAATACATATCTTTATAATTGAGTTTTTAAGTTTTTTTTTTGTATATTAAATATTTTGTGTATAAATATTTTTTATTAATATAAATGCATATAAAAAACGATTTTGCAGGATCTAAAATTTTGCTGGATACAGATCTGAAAATAATTTTGTCGGACCATCAAAATAATTTTGTTGGAAAAATAATGCTGCAAAAAATTTTGATATTCTAATTACTAGTTTGAGCGTTCTACATAATTTTGATAGTTCAACAAAATTATGTAGAACGCTCAAACTAGTAATTAGAATATCGAAATTTTTTGCAGCATTATTTTTCCAACGAAATTATTTTGATGGTCCAACAAAATTATTTTCTGATCTGTATCTGGCTAAAATTTTAAATTTTTCAACAAAACCGTTCTTCCGTGTATGTTTAAGATATATTATTTTCATTGTATTATTTTCATTGTATTATTTTCATTGTATTAGTCGGTTTCTCTAAAAAATTTTATTACATGCAATATTCAGAGTATATAATTATAATTCAGAGCATAAAGTACGCAATCCCTCTCAATTAATTTCTTCAAATTTGTGACAAGCCATTTTCGTAATTATTAGAAATGGCACGGTATAAATATCGGTAATTTTCAAACTAAATATTAATGGACTCGTGTCAACGTAGATGACGTGAATATTATCTCAATTTCATCCTATTTAAATCGTGCTGATGGCAAGAGAGAGAGAAATGAGTGTAATAATATGATACACTTTTACGACCCTGATTTTATTAGCAATCTCCGGGAATCATCGACATTTAAATTGTTTACGAGTGACGCATTAATATTAATATATCTAACAAATGAAAAATGAATTCAGTGCTAATCTTATCAAATGACTGAGTAACTTGTAATACGATATCACATAGACTGACGCATGCAACATTCTCTTTGATCTTTTTTATTAAGATAGAAAATTAATCTTTCGTTTATTCCTTATTTTTCCGCGAAAATTATGTAAATCAATATGTGTGTGTGTATGTGTATGTATATATATATGAATGGAACGCATAAGAAATAGGTGAGAAATAGTTAAATTTGAGATTAAATTTTATTGCACACATTAATCGTTAAAAAAATATGTATAAGGAAATCTAAGCCTCTAGAATTTAGAATTCAAATTTTTTTATTTCTCTTTTTCGTATTTATTAAAATAAATTGTGTAAATTTAATTTGAATTACAACACATTATTGGAACTTAAAGACAGATATAATGAATATTTTTATTCATTTGTATTTATTTTTTATCAAATCAACGTACGATGTTAATAGTAATGCGTCACTTGTAAAACTTTATCTATTTAGGTATTTCTAGCTTAACTCAAAGAGATATTAATGTGTATCTGGATGGTAAATGATTAAGTTTGGTTTTCGATATAACATTAATCTTTTATGAGTGCGGTATACATGGACCGTGACGATCGATGTCTTACATTTGCTTACATATATATTTGCTTACAGAACGAGATAACGAATTACCATCCGCTTTCGCACCGGCATTACAATTAACGCCGTTACATACGTCGCTCCCTAATGACATTTCGTTGCCAAATTGGCTTGTACGGCGAAGTTATACTGCCGTATTTATCTTCCGTTACGTGTGCACGGTAAACTCACACTGGGGTATCGTCATCCCGCTAGAAATGAGTGGAACCAATTGCATAGCCGAGATCCGCGTAATCGCTCCTGTAATCGTTACGGCTGCGCAACGCGCTTTGACCGCACTAATTTTAACGGATAAATTTGCGGCGAGAGTGCCGTGCGAGAGGATTATTTTATTGCTCGAACTACTCGAAATCTGAGTACACTTTGGCAAGTAGTTCGGGGTAATTTCGCTTTTCAGAAAGTCTGATAAAAATGATCTAAATTTACAAGTGTCAGATTTAAAAATTTTGGAAATGCAACATGACGAAATAAACAAAAGAAAAAATTTATTCTTTTTGCAAAGTATTTTTGTGTAATATATTAAATAAATAAATATAAAAATATCATAAATAATTCATGAGTAGACAAAGTGAGATTATAACATTTGTTATTTATCCACTTAAATAATTTTTTATATAATTTTAGGCATAAATCTAATTTTAATATATTCTTTATTAGACTCTTTTATTATCTGCAAATATCATTTCCTGCTTATTTATCATTTTATTACCTTTTTAAACGTTGACATTCGTTATTGCGGGCAGAGAGCGACCAATATTCCATAAGCATAAATAAAAACACGTTTCAAAGCGACAAGCTAAATGAAAACGCATGCGCCAATATTGCAGAGGGTTTGGCTGTTTATGCCTGCACAATGATGACTCGGGCGAAAAGGGTTCAATTTTGTGTGCGCTAAGGGAAAGTGTGAAACATGAATAGTGGATGCAACGCGCAACGTTCGATGTAACACTCGAAATCGCAAGTTATGGCGGTCTGTTGGCAGTTGTCCCGATTTTGCCCGTGATTGAAAATAAAGATGCAATTTCGGTGAGGGAAATGTAAATTTACCGTTTCGTTTTCGGGGTTGCGTTTGATACATGGTCGGCATATATCGTCGGTTTGGGGAAGCAGATTGTTACAGAAAATTATTGTTTTCTGTTTGTAATATAAAATATAACCGACTGTATTTTCATTGATAAAAATATTGCAGAAACACACACACACACACACACACACACACAGAGAGCTTGCTCAATAAACAACTTGATATTTTTTTACTCATTTTTACTCAAAATATTATTTAATTTTTATATCGCTTGAAATGCTTTATTTCCAAATTAACGAATTTTCAATTCATGATAGTGTTTTTAAAAAATATTTTTCTCGAAAACAGCATAGATTCGATAGACGATGCTTTCTCATGTTTAGCTTGCAATCAAAATTTATGTACGTCAAACGAAATATGTATATTGTTCTACGAAAGTTTTCAATAAATACTTATCGCCTTTGTCTCATTTTTGTAACAACGCTGTGTTACAAAAATAAAGAAAGAAAACTACAATCGCGAGTGTCTGTAGCGCAGTATGTTTTTCCTTCTTTGAGGCATGACGTGTCTCGCAAAAATAAGAGGAAAGGGAAGGATAGGAGGATAGGAGGAAGTTCGATTCGTTAACTTCGCGCGACCAAACGGACGTGGCTATGCAAACAGTCGAAAAATTCAGTCGACGAAACGGCGAATGGATTCGGCGGGTAGCAGCAAGTACGTTGAACAAACCGATGCTCTCTCGTGCCCGCGCGCTCAAAGGGCCGAAGCAGGCGAGCATACACAAAGTGATTCTCGGACGCGAAAAGTTCCCCAGTGGAACTTCGCCGCCGGTAAGTTACGAAGTTTCACCGTTCCGTGGACGTAGTTAACGATGAACCCAATGAACTTTGTGCCTCTATACTGCCTCGAGGTGCACTTTCTCCGAACGGTATCGTGAACCGCGTTCGCGTTGTCAGGAATATTAAGACGCGTTCACACCTGTGCTCTCTTGACCGTGAATGAGTATCGTAAAAAGTTATTTTCTTCTTACATAATGATTATTTTGTTTTTGGATAAAATTTAGAGATCTTAGAGATAGGGATAGAGAATATATATGAGGATATCATGAAAAATATAACTATTATATTATTCCTTATTTCTCATTGCATAAGTTGTTTCACGAAGAAAGAAAATTATATTATAGACAAGATTTAGAAAGAAAAATGGAATTATATACTATCATATATTATATGTATATATATGTATATATATGTATATATATATATATATATATATATATATATATATATATATCATAAAATATTTTATTTAAATTTAATAAGGATTATAAAATTAGAACACACACACATCTGATAATCTAAAAATTACAATACGACAATGTAAACTTGTAAAATATCCCTCGCGATATGGCATTTATGTAATCACCTTTACTTTCTTGGAATCCTGAGAAAGTAGAGCTGAGATCACTAGTTTCTTCTCAAGTTTAGCGGTTGTTCTTAATAACTTAGGTTCATTGTTTCTGTCAAAACATTAATATCTATTGAATTGAAGACAGTTTAGATTAAAAATTATATTTTAACGACTTAAAAATTCGGAAGATAATCAAAGTTTTTCATTTAATCTTAAGTGACACTATTTTAACAGAAATGTTATTTAAACGTCGGTTATTAAACGATTAATATTAAAAATGGAAGAGCCACGATAAAGGTTGACGTTCAAAGAAATTTTTCCTAAGGAAAAATTTACTCGAAATTTGTCGAAGTATGTACAGGGCAAAGGAAAACGCGACCCTTGAGGCACTTTGTACGAAATGCCTCAGAGCGTTCATCTTCTCTTTGCATTTTACATGATCTCGAACGAACAAGTTACGTTTGTAACAACCTGCTCATCTTTGTCAAGATCATGTAAGGGAATTATAATATATATAATATAATATCGTGTAATTGCATTGTTAAATATTTTATGCGAAATCATTCGTATCATAATTGTATTATACGTGTATTTTATTTCTTAACAATTTTGATTTGTTATTTGATTTGTATAACAGAGACGGGCACATTGATTTAACAGTTTCAATTATATGCATCTCTTTTAGTTAAATGGAGTAATTTTCGTCGTTCGATTGGAACAATTATCAAGCAATAAATTATCTGTTTGTTTGTAACGTTTTAACGATATATACGAGCTAATAATTAAAGAGACATAAACTATTAATAGGTCACTTGTTGGTGATAAATTATTGACTAATAGAATTATCACAAATGATACATTTTGCTGCTGGTTCGTGACAGGAGAACAGCTGGGTTGTTTATGAATTATCGCGAAATGACAAAGAGAAGCAAGTCTATTTCATTATTGACTGATACAGTTGTTATTTTCTTATATTCAGATGGAATATTTTCGGTAACGCATCGCGTGTTGCATGTTACTAAAATATGAATTACAATTAATTTGATTTTAAGGAATTTTTATATGCAAATATATGATAATTTGGAATAAATTTATCCTTTTATTTCATGAGACAAATTCTTTCTTTTGATGAAATATCGTGTCGCAAGTATTTCTTTTGTGATATTTTTTTTGCATCACCAATTTTAACCGCTATTTATTTTCAAATAAATTTAATCTAAATTTTAACTATCAAACCATTTAATTGTGTAGAAGATTAAAAATTTTGATTAAAAATAAAAATAAAAATTTAATTTAACAGTTAAAAACTTTTACAATATATTTTTTTAAAGAAAGATTTATTGTACATTGGTAAACTGTTTAAAATGTACGTAGTAAATACATATTTTAATATTTTTATAGAGAGATTATTTTTATTAAAAGCAAATACAAACTATTGCATTTTATAATATGAAATTATATTTTCAAAATTATTTTGATATTAAACATAAAATAAATAAAATAAATTTATAAAAAACAATTATTTGAAAAATAAAAGGAAATATTTAAAAATGAATCGTTTTTATTTTAATATATTTGTAAAATCGTAATAAAAAAAGACAAGAACGTAAACTATGATAACTATAAATCACAAAATAAGTCGACTGAAATTGAATGGTATAGCCCGGTCTACGGATAGATGTAGTAAGCCTTAAGCTTTAAGAAATTGACCACTCACACTCGAATTTGAAGAGAATAATCGACGATGATTAGCCAATTCCTTATGGCTACAGACTAACTACTACATCTATTGTACACCGGGGCTATGTCTCCACACACTATTTCTTAAGGATTAGTATTATAGCGTTGTAACAAAAAAATCTTTAGAATTTTACATAAGCAACTCATATGTTTCGACATGAAATTTAAATGCTCTGTGTTTACGTGTTTGCATTTACATGTTTCTCAACTCGAGGATGAGTTGAGACAACACGCACTTTCACCGTGTCGCATTATAGTTATGATTACCGCAACATCAGGCGGAAACATTCCTCTTTTTTTATTCATTTTTTGTCGAGTTCCTTCGTCATGACCATCGTCGGTGGCGTTTCCTCCTGAAAAGCGCGCGGCTGAGGAGCACGGGCGGAAATTGTACTGTTCCTGGCGCGCTTTATGTTCCTGAAGTTTCACGGGACCTCCGCTTCTCGTGATGCGAGAAGCCCCGAGCGACGACGATGTCGGGGGGAGCTTTCACCGTGGTCGCGCTCGTTTATCATGTCATGCGTTGATGAGACGGCGAGGCTACGGCAACGGCCTTTACAAAGTTCTAATAAACGGAGTCTACGCGCTCTCGTTGTGCGCGACCCGAGTACGGTATTCACGGGGGGAGTCCCGTGTGCGCGCGGCTATGAAAACCGATGAAAAGCGGACTATCTACCCGGACCGCGGATAACGCTCTCTGATCGTGTCGGAGATATTTTAGAATTGTGCTAAAAACGAGAAGAATCGCATTGCGAAAAGATACGATCATCTTTTTTTATCAATGCTTTTCGATTATACATAACGTTTTTAATCGGTTTGATTGCTAGGGTTGGGCATGATTTACGGGAAAATATAAGATTTAAACGAGAGCGAAAGTATATATTATATATTTTCCATTGCATAGATATTAATGTAATAAAATAGTAATATTTTGGGAGGAAATATGCCAAACAGTCTAATCTTTTATGTTTAATAATCTGGATCATTTTTATTGATAAATTAAAAGTACGGATTATTGAATATAGATTATTGAATCTTAAAATATCAAGAGAGAATATTGTATTTTATATAAAAAAAATATATTTGTATGTATGCACTTCAATCGTAATTAATTAAAGATTAATACAAAAGAATTGATTTATCTTATTAAATTAACTTTAATTGGCTTTTTAATTATGTCTAAAAATGCAAAGAGGAATCTGCCTATTTTTTTTTTTTTACATATTTATATTGCTTATTAATAAATATGTAATTACATATTAATCGTAAATACTATAATTACGATCAATATGCAATTACATTGTCGATCACATTCATACTCCGTGGTCACGCGCGAAGGCAATTCTCAGTTTGCGGTTTCCTGAAACTACATGTATATCTATATGAGATACCGAGAGATTCTGCATATGTAGCAATGTAGATTTGATAGTCAATTAGTTTGAATAGTTACATGTTAACTCTCCTTCATTATTAGTGCAGATGTTTCTCACTATGGGAATTGTCAGCATCTCTGGGACTGTTCACAAAATATGAACAATCTAATATGTTGCAAATGTTCATGGGAATCGCACATGAAAATACACGTCTTTCGTGAACGCCGTTTAATGGGCTATGAAGATTCCGCCTAATTAGCCGTCAATTAGCCGTCACTATCTGGGAGTTTCACTGCTCATCTTAAATAGCATTTAAGAACTTGATTGCATCTCGAGCAAAACATTCGTCTAAATTGTTTCGCATGTAACTGCAATTTTGTTTAGTCATACGGAATGTTCCATTACTACATCTTATTTATGGTTTTATAATAGCAAGTTTCATCTTTTTTTGTCGATTTTTCGACAATGAAGACGATAAGAAGATAATATTTAATTTAACGTTTCAGTTAGTTGTTAAATCAAAGATTATATGCGGAATATAGTTTATAATAAATCAAAAATAAATTAAAAAAAATGGGATAATGGAGAGATGTTGAGGTGTCACGGTGATAGCTTGCAGAGTCACAATTCAGAATAAATAGAGAATAAATAGAGAGCAAAGCCTAGTGTACCTTATGCCCGGTATTTGTATTTGCGACAGCTTTAGGCATCTGGTCTTTATGAATAGCAAATGAAATGAGATAGGACACACGATATACGCAGAATATGCTCATGATTTTAAAAGTCCAGTTTTCTATTTAGCTATGTTAAAGTTTTAATTGTGCTTAGTTTTCACCATTTTATTAGAGCTTTTCCGGTTTTATTGAATTAATGAAACTATTAGTGTAATTAAATTTTTAATTACTAGATAGTTATTGCACGCACGTGATGATCTATTAAAGCAAATAATTAAAGCTGTTTCAAAATTGATTAATATTCGAGATAATCGAAAATCGAATAAACTTAATTGGACTTTAAAATATATCTGAAACTATACTGTATTCGAAATTATGATATGTGAAATTACGATACTCGAAATTAGATTGAAAATATTAGCTTTATATTTGGTGCACGCAGAGCATTTTATTTGTAAATTCGGTCAAGAATGCGGACTCATCACCCGTATCTGCGAAATTCGACTACCGGTTTGGCAACAATCGCGCTAGCTTTATTTTCACGATAGTGGATAACGTTTCTCTTGAGAGGATTTTCTTCTTGAGACAATGCCTGCCATTTATTTTTCTTCGAAAATCCCAGTACCATTTTACACTTGAGCTCCACATGGTATTTGTTGCTTTGGATTTATTGTTTTCAAATTTATGGCATTGACGTCGAGTATTTGTTACGCTAAAATACAGAATTAAATAATACGTGAAATATATGGTATGTACAGTATAGATAAAATAAAATTTTATTAATATTATGTTTGTTTATTGTAGATAAGTTTTTATATCAAGTCGATTATATCAAAAAGAAGCGAGTGATAGTTAATTCATTTTTTAATTACTTTAGGACAATCTATATAATTATGGTATAGCGGATTTTTTTATGAGAAAGAAGGATTTATTTTAAACAATTATTGACCATAGCAGAAATTTTTTAAGGACGGAATTTATTAGAGATGGAATTATAAACAGAAATTTTTATCGGATAGAAATAACATTTATTTTAAAATAACATATGATTTTCTTTTCGTATTATTTTACATATGCTATCAGAAATGGGCGATCTAAATTCTCGTTCGTACGCGATTGATCCTTTGTAATTACGTTCGTAATAATTGCGTAACATTAGCGGCGCATACGTGCCTTATGTGTATGTGTAACGATCGATGCCTCATTTCCTGTTCGCTCGTTGATTTAATGCTACGTTCTTTTGAGCGCGTCGATCAATTAGTGATTGTGAATTGACGCGCGGTGTTACGGCAAATGTTCACAGCAAGATGTTTTTGTTGCTGATTTATTCGCGGACAGGTGAAATTCAGCCAGTGCGTCAAATTATTGCTGAACTACTGACCACTCCGACACCGCAATAATTGATGTTTCGATAATGACGGAAATGTTAACGACCCTGATTTGCCAATTAATCGGTCTATACATAGTTTATTTTGAATACCATAAATTACTGACAATGTGTATGTTTTTAGGAATAATAATAGCAAAGAAGAACGTTTACTCGAAATTAAATTTCATCTTTGAAAAATTTTTGTTATGCTAATAACAAAGCTAATAACAAAAATTGAATAAAAATAATGCGTTTTTACGCATTTTATTTATTATGCATTATTTTTAGTTTTTATGTTTGGTTTTATTTTTATTTGATATATTAACAAATATATAACATACTTTACTTTAAAATTAATTTATAATTAAGCACACGAAACAGAACATTTAATTGTCACAGTAGTCATACTTCTTTTGAATATGATCAATATGTTTCAATTTTTATGATTTACAATTTAAAAAAATTTAGATATAATATTAATTATATCTTATCTATGTATGAGCACATAAAAAGTGATAAATTAAATAAAAAAAAAAAAAAACTCCTTAGGTGCAAGAACTATAACTACCAAGGAAATATTATTATCATTAATATCTCTCATAAAAAAAACAAATGCAAAAAAAATAATGCAAGCAT
>JANQDE010000008.1:627290-685454 GCA_037157785.1 Cephalotes varians
TTTAATTTATCACTTTTTATGTGCTCATACATAGATAAGATATAATTAATATTATATCTAAATTTTTTTAAATTGTAAATCATAAAAATTGAAACATATTGATCATATTCAAAAGAAGTATGACTACTGTGACAATTAATGAGATTACATTTATACTACAAGCTCTTAAAGCCTGTTTAAGAGAAACACGTGTATTGTGTATAAAATTAACGTCCAACAATGATGGAGTGCTATGTCTATCTATATTGCGTCTACGTATATCGATGTGTCGATTCAACCCTCTTCGTCGATTCCTTCTGATTGTTCCTACCGTATTTTGAGTCGTTGCCAATTCAATTCTCACTCGCAGCGAGGCGTTCACAGGGAAAGGAGCCGAGAGAAGAGTGTGCTTCGGTGGGAAGAAATAGACGGATTAGGTTCGCGGTCGTTTTCAATGATGGATGTAGGAATGAGAAAATAGCAGGGCACATACCTTCTGTTCTTTTTTTTTTTGTTTGCTGGCGCGTAATTATTTCAAGACGAACAAAGATACATTATCATGATACAAATTCTGCTCTTGTCTCTTTGAATTTGCGACCCTTCTATCAGATCTTAGTGTTTGCGCGTAAAAGCAGAAAAAGTTAAAATGAGGGTGGAAAATGATTTACGTCGAAAATGGAAGTAAAATATTATGTTTTACTCTCTAGTTGTTTTAATTTTTTAGAATAGATTGTTTTTCTATTTTTAGAATACAAATCTCATTCAAGCACGCTATTTTTATAAGTACAATATTTAATTCCCATCTCTTATTTTTATCTCTCTGTCATATTTATATATAGTTGCATAATTTTTATTCCTATCATTTTTAAAAATAAATCACACGTAAATATTTTTTAGTATTATAGGAAATAATTAAAATCATCAGAATGTTTGATAGTAGAATCGATAAACTTTTATCGATAAAAATAAGAATTACAATTTGATTTCAAACTTTCAAAGTTTGTAAATTTAATTTATATATATATAATGATAACAATAACTAATTTTTTAATCTAAAAACAATTGTAAAGTTGATGTATTTTTATATGCATTATTTATATTTAAGTGAACATGTATTTGCCACCTTGCCAAATTTTTCTGCATCCGCTACTGCTGTTCGTAGATGAAATAATCTGGAAGAAATTTCTGTAGCGAGTGGGCGAACGCGTCAAAAATGCGAGAAAGTATTACCGAATCCCGGGATATAAGTGGATCGATGAATTTTCAACATTATTTCCTCTCCTTCCGCTCGACGCGATCTTTTTCCTTCGCGATGGAATTCTGGGGTTCTGGGAGGGTGAAATATTCGCATGAACTGAATCGATACGGCATCGATTCCGGTAAAGCTCGCGATTCGAGTGACCCGCTTCTCATCGGATTATGGAAATATAACGATAAGAATATTGTCGAGCGAGTGCTCGTTGACTTTTCTCACTTTTATTGACAAAAATTTATCGATTTTGTTTTAAACTTCTTGTAAATTCTGGTGACTTTATTTGTTTCCTTATAACTTCAAAACTGTTTTGCTATAAAGTAATGTAATCCATTTTTATGGATATATTAAATTTAGGAATACACAGCGAAAATGTAGCAAATATTACGGAAGTATTATGGAAATTTGTATTATTTTTTTATTATATACATATTTTTTGATAAATCTTTTTTAAAAGAGAATAATTATTAAGGAAAATAACTCAAACAAACTAAAATTTATTGGCATGTGCCATTTTTTCTTACAAAAGTAGCAAAGTGTACAATGAATAGATACACAGGCAAAATATTTTACTTGCTATAGTTATTATCGTATGGAGTTGAAAGATGCTAGAAAATAAGTTGCGTTGTCATCATGGATAATATATTATGCTTCTTGAATTACAGCCAAATGTGATATAAATGCCATTATAGGGTCGTGGACCCTACAATACTTTTTCCCTTGGAAAAGTACGCGTGTATGTAATGTATGTCGCGTAAATCTATCATATAAATATTACATACAAATCCTCCTAACGAGATATCTGAATCTAAGTTTGCCGTTAAATTAAATTTTTTAATATAGCGGGTGTATTATAAATTTTATCTACCTTTATCTTTAATCTGAAACTTATAACTTCAATGCAGCAGTGAAACAAAAATTAATTAAAAAAAAAAGTTACAGTTTAATTTTTTTAATTCTAAAAAATATAGTAAAGTAGTGTTGTACTAAATTCTTCAAATGCGTTTACTTACTATTTTATTACAATTCCGAGCATATTTCGCTACACCGCGAACATTCCCGTGTAAATTACACTTAGACAATTGCAGACTAAATTATGCAGCATTGCATTTGTTAACCTTCAATGTCGAACGAAAATATTTAATATTTAAGCGTTTCATTTGCTAAGAATTCAAGGGCTAAACTTAGGGCTCTGCTTATACTACTAGAAGTAATTCGTAGAAAATTTCAAGAAGATTTGTCATTTTTTAAATTTTGATAGGATTTAGTACGTGATTCTTATTACAATAAATTTGAAACTTTGGCTATTTGCTCTTGCTTTTCTGTTTATAAATTTTGATAAGATTTAGTACGTGATTCTTATTACGATAAATTTGAAACTCTGACTGTTTTCTCTTGTTTTTCTGTTTGCTCTTGTTTGCTCTCTTTTAACATTGAAGATTTACAATAGATTTCGATTTATCGAAAGCTTTCTTAATTTCTTGATTTATCATTGTTACTCGAGATTATGTGGATTCGTAGTTGACGGAGTAGATGGCTTCAAGTATTATTCTTTGTGCGTTTTGTTGCACTGAGCTTGAAAATTTGTGAGATAAAATATTTCATCCGCAAAATCCGACTTGTAGTGATTTAAACGACGTTCGTAGATTTTACTGCGACGCGCTTTTAGTCATAACCCATTCTAGCAATAATCCTCTTTATTTCGTCTTGATGGATACGAAGGATGACGGGCCGGACATGGCCGATTTGTCTTTTTGTCAAAGAGATCTCGTACATGGATAGCCAAGATTACGTGAATCATTTCCAGACTAAGACAGAATTTAGTTGGTCGTTTTTTTTTATCAATAATAGAGCACAAAAACGAATTAAAACAGGAAAATGATGAAAGTTGAAGTATTATTGAAGTTTCTTAATGAAATGATTAAGAAGTTTCAAGAATATTCAAAATTTACGCAGCTCTCAGAATGTAAGTTTAGCCAAAATGGACTAGAAATAAAATTTTTGGGGAAAAGTCCAATTTACCAGAAAAAAATCAGTTCTTAAATTGACATTACTTAAATTTTTTATAAAATATTATTAAATATGAATGATATTTTGAGCAAATTCTGGAAGGAGAACAAGCGCTTGTATTGCCTAAATTATATGGCGTTATATTCGCCGTCTAAATTTTATCGCATACGCAGCGAACCGCATTTTAAGCATCTTATTACGAAGTCAACGACCATCGCGATATCGATTTTTGAAAGAATAAAGCGTATCGGTCACGGGTAAAGGAAGATGCGAATGAGAATCGGTGAGGTCCATAGACAGAAAATAACGATCTCTTTATTCTCAATTAAACTTTCAACGACGGCGGATTGGTACTATGTAAAAACTATTGTTTTTATTGCCGTACGTGGAATCGTGGCAAGCTTCTATCGTATCTTTATGGATTGCAGAATATCTCACATTCAGCACATTACGCGTATCAACTGCAAGAACGAAGACACGTTCCCCGTCAATTCCGCGACGTGCTACGCTTTCGGACGAAGCACATGGCGACAATCGATGTAAAAGTCAATTCGATCGGAACGATCAACTAAAGTGTCTTGCGATACGTGTACGTTTCAGAGTTCGGAGTATCGAAGCGTATTCATATATTCGCGAGGCGTGCAAGTTGTGATATTAACGTGTAACATTTAAGCGAACCTTTTACGACACAACATGAAAATAAATCGGATCGTTATTTATCTTTTTATAAAACGTCGAGAGAGACAATAAAATCACAATTTGAACATGCAAATTCAAATTTGTATTTTTTAAGTAATTTAAGAGTTCGATGTGACAATATAAATCGAAGAATGCTTTTAAAATACTTCAAAATTAAAAAAAAATATTTTTTGAAAAAGAAAGAGAAATATAAAACAAGTTAAAATAAAATTTAAATGTGTATGAATAACAAATAATATTTGCAACAGGTAATATTTGCAATTTATATTGATTATTTAATTAATGGCGTTGCAAATTTCGCGCTGTTGTTCCAGTTGTTAACGCAGTTCCTCGAGTTTTGTAGGAAGCGTGAGATTAAACGTCAAAGAAAAAGGTTCGAACACCAATTCGATAAGCAAGCGCGCTCGCTTCCAGACAACAATAGGTTATACCGCGAAGGAAGTTGTTGCTAGAAGTAATGACGCTACAATTTTCCCGCGGCGCCAATTTTCCCACACCGCCACAAGGAAGAGAATACCCGTTCTTGCCCAACCAACCATGAGTACTATCTCGCTCGCTACAGCGATACGATCCGCAACCATGACCGTGTTATTGACGAGTTCGTCCGTAACACGAGAACGACGAATAGACGCGCTGCACCCCCGTCGTTCTCGATTTCCTATAGAAATGCTAACCGGTTCGTTACCGAGCTACACGTGTATAAAGGCGGGGTGGATGAACTGCGAAGAGCCGGGGAGAACAGAGCAACGAGATCTCTTTCCGCGGTGAAAAAAAAGATGATTCTGGCCAGGGGGTAAGCTAAGCGATAGGATTTGTGTAAGCTTGTGAAGAGGCGAGAGAGTGAAGGGTAGAGGTGGTGGAGATCCGGATGTCGTCGGTTTGTAAAGGACATGTTTCGGCTTTTTGCGGATCTTTGTATCAACAGCGGATTTGCTAGAGTACTGATAAGTCGCTTTTCACGCCGACTCTTGTAATCTCTCGTAGCTTTGAGTATTGTAAATAAATTACAACGTAAAGGAAAGAAAGGCTCGAATTTTGGAGAGTTGTGCCGGGGATTTTTAAATAAGAACTTTTATAGGATAGATCAGTTTCTTTTGCAGTGATAATATTAAAGATAAAGCGATCGCAAGACTCAAGAAAATAAAGTATTATTTAATTTATAAATTTAATTTGGAGTTTAGAGAATTTTAATTTGGAGCGTAGTTAATAACAATAGGAGGTAAAAATTGACAAGTCATGTATCCAAAATTATTGTAATTAATTCATTGCTACTTTGCTAATCGTTAATTATTAATTCAAAAAAGCAACGAAAGTATAGCAATTCATTCAAAAACCAAGAAAAAATGCTAATGATTTTAATGGCTTTAATAGGTTTAATTCATTTGTATTTATAAATATAGGAAATTTAAATTATTGTTATTGAAATTTAAATTATGATTTTGTACATTGATTTTATAAATTTAACTACATAAATTATTTAAGTAAAATACATGGTTTTTATTTCATTAAATAAATTTTAACTTTCTTTTTAAAAAGAAACAATTTATTTATTAAAATATTAATAAAATTTATATTAGTTAGCATTATATAATAGCATTATATTTCTTGTAAATATAATGAAATTTTATTTAGAAATCGTTAATTTTTCAACGTTAATTCAATAAATTATCGTAGCAATGAATACGAATGGTTTGAAATGCATCTCTACACTTCGGTGACGTTTCGTTGCGGCCACTCGAGACGAACGAGCTTGCCTCACTCACGATCGATGGTATCGGAAGAGCACGACCCACCAGATCGTTTTCTCGGGAAAAACAACGACGATTCGGACGAGTGAAACGCACACTTGCAGCACTCCGATTTTCCTTCCATTGCATTCAAGTCGCGGCTTCACCTATCTATCCATCCTATTGTTTGACGAGGATCCAGGCAACAATAGCAACGAGCACCGCCGCCGGTATTTATTATCGCCGATTTTCCGGATGGTGGAAAATCGTTTTGCACGTGCTCGAAGAATAGGTGTGGTAGAAAAGGAAGTAAAGAAAGACAGAAAAGAGAGAGAGAGGAAGAGGACAGACTTCGAAACAGAAGGAAAAAGATAGAGAGAATGTGAGCGTGTTTCTGTGTGGTCTTTTATAAACCGACGACGATGGTCAGATTACCTCTTCTCTGTCGGGAGCTTATAACAAATCCCATCGCTCACCCGCCTTCGTACTTAGACTCAACGCACCTTACGTTTTCCACGCTCTCCTCGATTTTCCTCCGGCTTCCAATCGGCTACTTATCTGCACGCTCGATCGGCCAAGATTCCTTCTTAATTCCCATTTACGCTACTGCGACTCGGATTAGGATGGAAGTAGTCGACCTTTATGAGCTCCGGAGTTATCCTTTATCTGTAATTCACGAGTTCAACGAGCTCGGTTACAACACATACGCATACATACACTCATGAGCGCGAAGTGTCAGAATGTACTTTGTACTTTGCGATGGAGAGGATTTAAGCGAAAAAAGCATTTTACCTTACACTTTTTCATTAAAAAAAGGGAAATGAAGATTAACTCTCTATCAGAAAATAATGAAATAATGAAATTACTTTACAACGAAATTAATAGTCATTGTTTAAAATATGTTTATATATTTTATATATAGTTTAGAATATTTTCATATTAAATTATATTTCTTTGTATATATAATAATCATATAAGAGAACTGCATTTGTTCTCTTTGAATTTGTTATTTATTGAACTATTAGTTGAACTTTGCACTTTCTTTTTTTACATATAAAAAAGGATAAAAGTTTTACATGAAAATTGTAGGATATTTTCTATATTATTAATAATTATCTGTAAAAAAGTCTATAGTAGAAAGCAAAAAAGTAAAAGTTGATAATAAAAGTTAAAAATGTTTCTTGATTCAAGTAAAACGCGTTATAAGTTAGTTTTGAAACTATTGCACGCAAACTTCATAACTTTGTTCCGGATATCGTTAAATCTATTTGAAATTTTTCGAAGGCTAAGCTATTTGAAATTTTTTATAGACATCTTGGCTGTTTGGTCAAACTCAGATTTGCAAATATAAGGAGATTGAACGAAAATTGTTTGTCGAGATAGATAAATCGAATAAGGTAAACTACTTGGCTAACCTTTGCAATAGATAGTGAATAGAATATTCTAACGTGAGACATGTTTGTCATGTGGAAAATGTCTGCAGGATTTCTTACGATTACAGTACTTGAAGAGAAGATAAATAACAAAAAAGAAAATGCAATATTCTCAACATTCTCGATATTTTAATCTTAATACAATGCATTACGCAAAAAATAGATTATAAACAATTAAAATTGTTATTGTTTTTATATATATTATGAAATACTAAATTTCAAAATTGATTAGCTTGTTAAAAACTACTGTAGAGTCTACAACTTGTAAAAAATTAAGGATATAATTTTATTTGTGATTTTATCTGCCGTATAATATGAAAAATATTTTAAAAAGCAGAATATATATATATATATATATATATAATGTATACATATAGAATACATACTAAAATATATATATATATATATACATCAAAACACATGACATAAAAAATTTTAAATAGAATTTTATTTTAAAATTGATACGAATTACAGGTAGTTTAAAACAGGGTTAAGTGCTGTATACAGAATTGATTTTAATTCCGATTTCCGAGAAATAAGATAATGACAGGATGTATGGACAACTCTGGAATTGTCGTATACGTGTCAGACACATAGCACGTAAATGCTAGCATCATTATGCATGACATTAGCTGTACCATTCGTGGCATTAATGAATTAATCCAGATACTATCACCAGTATGGGCTCATCGCGTATGATTTAATTAGCCTACTACATTACCGACTAACGACGATAGTTACATTGATAATCTCTAACTAAATAACTTTGTAGTATCGAATGAATGCTCTTTAGTGTTTATTACTTTTATATTGTAGATTACATAAGTTTTTTACCAAATTTAAAAACGAATTTTGTTTAATTTTTTTAAATTTCTTAAATGATAAATTAATTATATATATATATATATATATATATATATGTAGATTTACTTATTCGATAATTAAATTTAAAATGAAAATATTTAATTTCAAATTTTTGTTTACAATTTAATTAATTAAATATTATGAAAATAATAGTGGATTGTATTGCAAGAATAATTAATATTCAGGTTTCGTGCAAGGTCTTTAACTTGTAAAGTTTTCTTTAACAATCGTACAATAGTAATACTAAACAACTTAAGATCGAAAGATGTTATATCATTGTAGAATAATTTGTTGCATGCCTCGACAAGAAACTACTGTTGCGTAATCGGAGAATAATGCATATCAGGTTTTAACATTGAAAATTTAATACCGTCTTCTTCTTGTGATAGTATTATCTCGCAAAACTTTAGTTTTTATAAATTCAATTTTGATTTGTCTCTCAAATTTATTTTTACGTATCAACATAAATAATTTTTTATAATACACAATTAGTATAATTATAATACTGTAATAATTATAATATTATAATAATATTAATTGCAAATACATAATGCTACATTAGCATAACTATAAAAATTTATATTATAAATTTAAATAACGCACATTTCTTGTTATATTTTAATATTGTACGAATTTATTTTTTGTTTTGTTAATTCACAATTTTTTTATTTACTTGACGTGTAATACCTTAGATGCAATTTTGCATTCTGCACATCCGTGAAAAGACTAATCTTCGAAATTAAGTTTTTTATTGCTTCGTAAAGCTCTTTTCCGCGAAAAATTTTTTTATTCTTTATGCTCATTGTACTTTATGCTCTTAAAAAAGAATCCTGGCGCGTTGCAGGTACTTGTACAAACTATTACGATTTATTTGTAATTACTTTTTTGAAAAGAAAGACTTATTATGTTGTCAGGACTTTAATGAGTTCTTTCTATGTGATTAACTGAGTATGAAAAGGTACATTATCATAATTTGCGTAAAATCCAACGCCGGATACATTTTATCTCATTTATTTTATTGTGTCCATTATATTATGAATTTTTTTAGGAGTCAAAGAAAAAAATCATGTTTTTTCACCTATTTCCTTTAAATAGAATAATCGAAATAATTTGTTGTTTACTTATAATAATTTTCGCTTTCTAATTGATTCACATTTTAAGCTAAAGCTACTTGGTTTAAGTTTTAGTTTTAGAACCATAATTACACGAGGTTTCTGCAACAATGCACGCGTAAATAAATGCTCGTAGACTGCAAACTATTCGCTTAAACTCGAAATTCCAGCAGTGGTTCGTAATAGCGAGTTCTTGAATGCATGACATAGCGGGTTAAATGCGGATTTGCAGCAAAGAGCAGTTTCTTTCTTATAACGTCGATAACACGTCGCAGTCGATTTGTTTAATTAAACTATTAAGTGCTCGCGTTTATTTTGTTGCAGCGCGGTTGTTAGTTCTTGAATTTCGAGGAAATCGATTAAAACGAGCAAATGAACGAAAGAAAATTGACTCCGAAAATGGACGGATCATCTAATTTAAAAAATTATGAGGTTTGAACTAATAGTTACTGTGATAATTTCACATTTTGATTCAAAAAAAATATGCTGCATTGTGTTATGTGCAATTTTGATTTGTCAATCGTTCAGGAAATAACAATCAATATAAAAGAAATTGAAATAATTTTAAAAAGTAATACACACACATACACACACACACACACATACACACACATTTATATAAAATTATTAAATACTATACTTCCTTAATCTCTAATAATTAGAATATGGAATCCACTTATATTCATTTGTGATGAATTTGTAATTATCTTGCATGTTTCGAACATTGCATACATAATAATTCGAATATTGCGTATACAATAAATTATTGTGGCTTTATATTTTAATATTTTTTGAAGTAAGTAGTTTACAAAGTTCTGAATATATTTCTATGCAATTATTCATGGAACCTTCGTTGAGCTTTTGCTGAGCTTTCGTCTCGAGCGTATTAATCATTTTTAAAATTTCCTACGCGGAAAGCGTCCATCCGGACTTTCTTAAGCTTTTTCTCGCGTATATTTCGAAGCGCTGCCTGAATTTCGATCTCCTTTACAAAAAGATAGAATGATATATGTATAGAGTGTATATAATACGGACAGTCTCAAAAATAATTTTATCTAAGCATTAAAGAGTTCGGGGTATTTTAAAAGACTTTTTAGCGTAGTTAATATTATCATTAGAATGTTGGATTTCATGCCATTAGCGGTTTATACAAGAAAAAATATATTGATTAATTCTTAATTAATAAGAAATAATAATTCAGAAAATGTTTAATCTCTAATGTTTACTTTTAAAAAATTGTTTAAGTTATATTATTGCAAAACAAATATTCTCTGAATATAATCTCAGTCAGAATGTTGAAATTCTTTTCATATCTCGACATTGTAACGGCTATAAGCGTTCTGACATCTCTGACTACGCTAGAAACTGTCGGCTTTAAATTTTAATAAATTATGAATGCTGCGAGTGCCAAGAGCAGATAAAGTAAATTTTATTATTGAATAACCGAAAATTAAATATCGAATAACTGAAAATTAAATCGTGTATATCGTATATATTTTCTACAAATGAGAGCTAAATTGGAGCGTAATATGAGGATTGACAACATTGCTTTTAATTGCACGAATATCGGAATTGAATAAACAATTATAATATACAGCTTCAATGTGTGTGAAGTTGGCCCATCAACATCAGAAAAAAATAATATAATTTTATATAGCTCACTTCTAGTAAAAAAATTATTAATAAAACAATTTTGTGTGACTAACTTCATATTAGTATACGAGTCTTCCAACTATGAGCAAATTAAATTTAAATAGCCTTAATCGATAGATTTTCATTTGCACATTCTGAAACAAATAGATTTTTTGTTTGCATCCTTAATTAAAAAGTTATTAACAATCAAATTTTGACTACCAAAGTCGAGTGTTCTTGAAATTTGAATTCTTACATTAATTTTATTTAAATTTCAAAATTTGTTAAAAAATATTTCGTTAAAGGAAGATAAGAAGATAATTAAGAAAAGGAATAAAATATTCGAGAGAATATATTTTAATATCCATGAATATACTCATTTTTTTTAAATGAAATATTTTATCAAGCAGTTTATCAGATTCGATTACCGAACATCGTATCATGCAAATACGCATTCACATTCGCGCATGTCCCCGCAATCAGTGCCTACTGTTTTGCGTTGAATAAATTCAACCTTGCGGTTATCCGAGTTCCATCGATTTGTTCACGTCAGCGTTAATTAGGAACGTGAGCAAAAGCTTGAAATGTTAAGTACAGTACTCGTGTTGAGAGGTTTAGATTCGAAATTACGAATTTTGCATGAGACTTATTATTACTTAAGAGCTATAAATAAACACCAATTTGATATTTCAATAAAAATATATTACGTTTATTTATGAGGGACTGTATATTTTTTAATAAAATAAAAATTACATGAAGAATTGCATCTGTAACATTATTAAATTTATTGTTTTATAAAGTAAATCTCTAATATGAAACAGGTCTTTTCAGAATAAATGAAAAGAGATAGAACAGTACGCTATTGCGTTAGTTTTGTAATTAAATTGTTATTAGTATTGAGATAAAAGAGCTGAGAGAAATAGATGTATAAATACAATGTTATATTACACTAATTGTATTTTAGATTACAATAATATTGTTAAATCCGTTGTCTATAAAAAATTTAGTTTGGTTAGTAACGTGATTATAGAATATAAACTATGCTACGCAACAGTTTATTAACTTTTGGTCCTAGCTCGAAGTTGAAGTTGAAGTTAAATTAGGGGAATTTCTGCCTTAATGCAATCGCGCATGAGTACATAATGTTGTTAGCAAATTAAGTATTTATATGAGATTATGAAATATATTTCATCCGAGTGTGCGATTACCAAATTCGCTAGATTTGCGTGTCTGACCGAGATTATAACGATTTTCCATGATAATACGTATATCGTGCGACGAAATATTAATGCGAGCTAATGGGAGACGCGTAGCTACGATGGTCGTTGTGAAACAAGGACTGCGATGCTTTCGCTGATAAATCGACGTCGATTGTCGATTACCCAGGGTATTAGATTGCGTGAGGTAACGTGAAAATCATCGAGACGATAGTAGATGCGACCGATCGAAGGAGCATAATTAATTCTCTCATTAATCTGAGTCACGTGCTCAATCAGTATTCGCCGAAATCAATCATTATTAAAAAATGATTTTCTTTAATGACTGAATGATTTTCTAATGAAAGATGACTTTCTTAAATGACTCGCGTGACGAATTTGCGGAGAGTATCTTTTCTTGAAATATACAAGACAGTTTCCTTGAAAAAAACTCAATTTTTGACAAATATTATTTTAAGAATTAAATTCTTTTTCTAAGAAAATTATTACATATTGCGTTCTTCTACTATTTAATATTGAAATACATTTATGTATTATAGATACGATTGATGTTTATGTTTCATTTGCTCATTAGACATATCTATATTTATGCATTATTTTGATCTTGAACAGTTCTCGAAATAAATTTCCAAATTAATAAATTTACCGCATAATTATAATTCTATTATAATATTCAATAATAATATTGCGGTCAAAACATAAATTATATGTTACGCCGTTTTATTATCATAATGGAAATTCCGATAACATTTGCGCCGTATCGTTCAAACAAAAAGTTTAATGATACCAATCAACATCGCATTCAGCGTATACACATTTCGCCCGCTTTGATCATCGTTCGGAAAGGTGAACAATAAATGAATAAAAATTCACTTCCAGATATAATCAACTGTTTAATGTTTCCCGCAACGAGATATCGTTTTGCCGGCTAATTGCGTCTTAATATTTAATTAATGTGCATTAAACGTTTCGGGAATAAACGCCTAGGGATTTAAGTGCTCTTGCGGATAATATCATCGTAACTTATGAAAGAACGGCCGTGATTGCGCTCATTTGTTTCGGGGTGTACGAGTTCTGCAGGCGTAGGACACAAAACCAACAGATTAATGCGAACAATTAATCTAACTTGAGGACATCGCGCGACGTTTCGAAATTAAGCGGACGATTTTTCACGAGCTTCTTGGATCGAGTACGTTCGTTCCTGTTGGATTCAATCGTCAAAGTCTTCTTACCGCGGTTGTCTTAATTGTCTTTATACGTACCTTTATATGTACCTTTAGTCGCGTCGTAGTGTACGTTCTCGGTGAAGATTACCTAAGGAATGCCCGTAATTCTTTTCTCTGCCAGCGCGTATAAATCATTTCGAAGCCAAGAGCTCTCGTAGACACTTGCTGCAGCGACACTCTCACGAGCAGTAAGAAACGGGTAGGAGCGATAAGAAAAGTGGTCATTACGCTCCGTGAAGTTCTGTCTTCTGCAATTATGGCGGTCGATAAACCAGTACATAATTACAATTGCACAATTATCTTACTTTGATCGTTAACAATTATTGCAGCATTGAAATAATTGATCGAGCCTGGTTTTACAACATTACAACATTCTTGTAGTGTATAAACCAAGAAATAAAAAATTATAAAAATATAGAAGTATAAAATATGATGGAGATATCAGAAATGTCAGACTGAAAGTTTGTTTTCTTTCAGAAAAATAAAAAAAAAATTGGGATTATGTAAAACCTCGTAAAGATCGTATTTACATTACTTGAAGAAAAATTTCTCACCTTTTATGTGTGTGAGGATTATTTAGAAAATAAAATATATAAATATATTTTTACATAAATTTTTACTTACATTTCTTTTGAAACTTTTTTGGAAACAATAAGTCTGGTCAATCATCGACAAAATTTCTTTTAAAAATCAAAGTTTAACTCGAAATTGATACACGTATATTTTTATAGCACGAAGATACGATCGATTAGATGTGTAAATGAATTCGGTGTCTTTACCTTTAATCAATTTCCGCAAATTCATTACTGGCGAAAAGTGGGTTTTGTGACAATCCTAAAAGAAGAAAATCGTGATTGACCCTGGTCAACCAACGACATCGACCGCGAAATTCAATATTCATGCAAAAAAGTTTTTAGTAAAGGTAAAGGCACCGAATCAATTTACACACCTAATAAATCTCTTGTTCTATTTATTTCTTTATCTATTGAAGTATTACATCATATCTTGTATCATTATTGTACGTACCAAATTGTTCGGTTATTATTAAGAGCGTAAAACGCACTCATCAATCTTTGATCAAAATTTAATTCTCCTTAATAGCTACGAATATAATAATGGTTCGGAATCGGGGAATAACATTTGTCACGCGTCAAATAATGTTACACGAACATAATAAATTCTAATAAATATGATAAATTCTAATGAGATGCAACGAAATTGGATTAATGTATTTAGTATATACGGTGCTGGTTTCAGTTCATGCGAATTTATGATACCCGTTGAATTCGAGGCTATATGAGAGTTCATATCGAACACAACCGAGCGACGATATTTCCTTTTATTTATCCGCGAACGGGCAATCGCGTTCGAACGCGAAATCGATCGCACGGGATTACTCGCGTTCGATAAAAATCACGGTATAACTGCGAAAAAGCATGACTGTCATCGGGCGATTCCTTCATTATCTCTCCGGAATCGGAGAGAGCGGACTATCAAACGCCTGCCACCGAATTACGCTGGACCGCGGCCAGATGAAACGCGCAGGTGGGATATCCCGTTCTCTCCCCTCGCGAAATCGAACTGTCGATAACCTTTGTGGTACTCGTGTACCAGGTACACCGCCGCTGGCCCGTTATAGTTGCACGTGTACTATATAGTCGCATAGTTGTCCTCGACAAGTGTTCGTGTCGTTACAAGGCTGCGTTCGCATTTCACTCGACGGCCAATAGCTACTTCTCTCTTCTTCTCTCTTTTTTACTCTCTCCGACATACTAGTCGTTCTTTTCCGGTGTACTTGTGAAGGGACTTTTGACCCCATTGTGTTTATTGGTCGGATTGATGCGGTTGACCAACGTCGATTCTGTGCGTTTTCGTGCGATAGATGTCGATTTTTTCGCAGATATTAAAGCGGATATAAGAATTCGATGAACGCATGATGATGAACCCTGAGTTTATGAAAAATGAAATCATTTGACAATTTGAAGTGACAGAGATTATGAAATTATGATTTATCTTAAGAAAAATAGAGAAAAATAATATTTTTTTATTTTAAAAGATCATTACCGCAATATATTGACTTGTTATACATTTTGTTGATATGAATATCAAAATTTTGATCACATTGATTGTTTCAATTGAAGAAATTAAACAAATTTTGGAATTTAAAATTTTTTTTCTATCTGATATTTCTTTCCTTAGTGCGAGTAGATTTTCCACTGCATAAAGAATTGAATTTATATCGAAAATTGAAACTATGTCGATTTCAATCTTAGCTTTTTTGAGCGGAAAGATATTTGGTTTCAGAACGAAATCTATTTTGTTTTCTTTCCCTCTTTTTTCATTAGCAATATATTTTTGCTAATGTGATTACAATGATAGCAATACAGATATAATCGAAATGTAAGTTGAATATTTTTGGAAAGGAAAACATCTAAGAAAAGTCTGTACTGTACAAAACGACTTAGGAACTTAAGGATTGAAACGCTCTTGTTTGTGATGTAACTTAATTGAGGTACATATGAGTAACACAAGCTACATGTAAAATATATGTGCTAATGTATATGTAAGCTAGTATATAATTAAACGTTCTAGTTGGATTTTATAGTAGATTAGGAGCATTTCGAAAGCTAGGCTAAAGCTTGCATTCCTAAGTTAATTGCATGATATATAGCCACGGTAGCGGAAAAGCTGCTTATGGAATATATATTTGAACGTAATAATTCAACCCACAAAAGTAGAGCTGAAGAAAGAGATATTTTATCCTATGATTATTTTTTATATTAGCGATTAATGGCGGGTATGGATTATAGTCTAATGATTAAATCTCTGAATCATGTTTATATCGAAATTGAATTCTAATTTGACGAGATGTCGCGTAATACGGGATCTCGCGTATTTCGTATGTAGAAAGACGCTGCAAATTTTTTCTACAATTATATAATTGTATTTGCTGTTCGAGGCTTGATTAATCGATGTGAATAATTTTTTTAAGAGAAATATTTCTAATATTTCTGAAATTAAATCTCTGTGAGAAAATTTGAAAAAATTTGCTATTTGATATAAAAGAATGATTGATGATACTCACATAGTGTTCATCGTTACATTTCTGTGTGTTTACGGTTGTAGTTTTTTTTATTACATTTTGATTGCAAACCCGGATTTTTTGATATGTATTTCTAGCATTTAAATGTAAAAATTTGAATGTGAAAATATTCCATTAGCATAGACTTGATTGTTGATAAATCGGCTTATAAACTGAATTGAAATTAAACTGCGATTTTCATTTTTTTGTGATGCCTGTTAAATCGGCTGTAAATTTATTTTTTTATACTAGATATTTCGGTACATGAAACATCTATTTTATTTGACAAAAAAAAATATATTCAAGCATATGATTTAATCAATAAAACATTTTATGAACAGTATTTAACGAAGCATTTCTCAGCTGAAACAGTGATGTAAAATTTTAATAACGAATATATTAATGCTATGTAATGACATTTACAACTTCCAATCATATTCTATTGAGACATGAACAATGTTTAAGTTAAGCTTTTGAATATTTCGCAAACGCCCAACTTTACGAGCGCTCAATTAATTACTTATTATTGTTACCGGCGTAATTAACGTCTTCCTACTTATTATTATTCGCGAACTCGATTGTTATTACCGTGACATTTTTTAAGTTTTCGGGATGTTCTCCTGTTGTTCCGAAAGTCTCTTTTTATTCTGTAACACTTCAACGTGACTTGTGTACATCGCTCTATGCTGATCGATATAATGTCGGTTTGTGCGGTGTCCATCACGTGTCAAAGTTAGTTTTCCTTGCGTAATAGCAAGACGTTAATTAAGTCGATAAATATCCCCCGCCGCAAATGTATAGATTTTTCTGATGATAATCGGATTGTTCTCTCACGGTTTTATGAAATGTGTCTGATCGTTCGTTACAACACGTATAATAGCGGTTTATCTTAGATTTCGCTCATTTTACTGTCAGCAATCATTAGCGAGAGAGTTATTGTCTGCTTCTCAACAAAGCGACACGTCCGAAGAGATTGACTTGTCATAGATAACTTCATGTTATGATCATCGCTGTCGAATGGTATTTGTTGATATCGCACGAATTCGGATATGCGAGCATGAATAATTTAAACTGCTTTATTTAGTAACGTGTTCACATAAATGCTGTCGTTTAACATATTCCGTGGCGAATGGAAATGAAAATAACATCTAAATTAATGTCGATATAAACGTTATAAAAGATTAATTATTAGAAAATGAGCAGAAATAGGACAGAGTGACCTAATTATTAATCGTTAATTTATGTATGAGTTATGATCTTCCACTAGAGATATTTTTAATGGATCCCTTTGTGTTGTAAATGCTTATGCTGGCCTTTACGTTTGTTAGTTTTGTTATCCTGCAATTTAAAAACTACGGTAGAAGTATTCGAGAAATAAATTCTTACGTCGGGTGACCATTAATGGGGCGACATCGTGCCGCGTCGAGTAACTACTCTCTATGCAGTCAAGCATTCGCAGCTCTCCACTCACTCTTCGTTTCGTTTTCCTTTTTTATTCACTTTCGTGAACCAGCCCCGCCATTTCTTCCTCCTGTCTCTCGCTCTGGCTTTGTTTTTTCGTCTACGCCCGCGCACTCCTTCGTTTTTTCCTCATTCTTTTTCATTTTTGCTCTCAACTATTTGTTTCTCTCCGTTCGTGATTTTCTCGTATGCGGTTTGCTCTTTCTCTTTATTCTCGTTCCTTTCTTCCTTTCGTTTTGAGATTTACTGTTTTCCATTGCCGCGACCACCTTTTTGGATGATATTCATCGCTATTGAGCACGTTCTTATCGCGGCGCATAGCGATTAGCATAAATTTCGGTTAAGAAAAAGAACAATCCGCCTGCCAGAAATAATTAGTTAGTTTTCGTAGTAATTTGAATTTTTCTAAGTTACGACGAAGAAATGTTTATTATTGATCATTAATTTTTTTGCTTTTTTACTTTTTCCCAAGTTTTATCTCTACGATAGTAATCAACTTAGTTTTCAAAATAATCTCTACAACATATTGCAATTTAATATTGTTTTAACTTGAATAAGCTAACGTTATTATTCTAATATCTATCTCGCTGATATCCACTGCTGTTGTAATGGAATGCACATCATTGATGTGGAATATATCCCTTCGCTTTGAAATCCTAACTCTGTCAGTAGTTCAGGTAGATTTGCGAGTCCAGGAGATAACACTAATCTCGAGCATGATTCGATCTATTCGTAGACTGCTTGTCAATCGAATTAAGTTGAGTTTACGAAATCTGATTTTGCCACATCGAAACGAATTAGATTCTGCTACTCACATCGTTACACTTGCATCTGCAAATGTATTTTACACAATATTCAGGACCAAAGTTGGAGAAACAACGTTTGCACACTGTCGTTTGCGGTTGGTGCAAACTCGCATCGTGCGTTACAAGACGAAAATCGAAGTCACGAGTAGCGAAATCGTTCATATGATGTCTCCCCATTGCACCAGGCGCGACAATGCGACGACGACTTGCAGAAACGTAACTTTCTGATAAACGAGGCGGAGACACGACGCGGCGGCGGGATTCCGCGTTTTGGGAACAACGTAATGGGCAGAGAAAACGCGGTGTTCTCTCCTCAGACAGTTTATCGTCGTTCTTCCACGAGCGCGCCAGATAGTTGTAAGTTATGCGAGCTCACGAATTCTCATGGTAATGAAATAAAATCGGTGAGCGAATACCCCGCGAATTTTGCGGAGAGCGAGGATATATATGAGTGAAAGAGTTTCTTAATCGACTAGTGAAATCTCTGAGTTACATATGATTTTTAAAGTTCACTTCACATGTATAAATACTTGTATAGTACAATTTGTAATTCATTTGTATAAACACAGCAATTCTAAAGTACTGTCAATTTGAGATTGATGAGATAGTAAATATGTAAATGAGAAATATGTAAATTGTTAATTATTCAGATAGAACTGCTTTAATATTTATAGACATTAAAGTTTATGTATACTGTATTTACACATTATTATTTACATCTATAGCTGTATTTAACTAGAACAATATCTATATTTAACTAGAGCAATAACGTATAATGAAATTTTTAGCGACCAGTTTGAGATTGCACGTTCGCTATGTTTAACATGCGATATACAGAGCATTCAAGCGTTAAAAGTTATGCAATGCTTTTTTGCTCAATTATGATTTGTCTGAAAGTCGAATTCGAAATGCAAATGCAGATTTCTCCGTTATATAACGCTCATTTTCATAAACGTATAATTTATTCCAGGAGTTTATTCTACTAAAAAAAGAGATAAAAACAAAAAAATTAGTATTAGGTATTCTGAAACTGACATTTTTTCTGTAAATTTATTAGGGGCGAGCATTTTATATTGTATTCCGGCGCAGTTAAAGCACGGATGTACGGAAACTGCGACTCGACTCGCCAGAGAGAAATTTTTATTTTTAAATAGAAATTTTATCTGTGATGTCTAAACGAAAGAAGCAATACTTACGAAACAAATTGAACGGTAAATTGAACGCGCGCGAAATTTGCTCTAAAGAATTTTTAACTGAAATTTTGTGCTTGTGAAACATTCTATATTCCTCCGAAAATGTATACACTTGAATCTTAGATTACCCGATGAATCAATTTCTGTTTAATGTATAGTTGTATATTATAAAAAAATTAATATATATAATACTGACATTCGTGTGATTTGTAGAGCTATTTTACTTTGATACGTAGATTGCAGAGTGTGCATCATGCTGCTGCACTTTGGCATTTGTTTAATTTATATATTTTAAAAGCTTTAAAAGAAGTCGTTTAATCTCGAATCGTTCATTGAAATCGAATTCATAAAAAAATATTGTAAAAATATCAAATTAAAAATCAATATATCGTCGTTTGAGATGACAGATTCTGCGAAATGAATTTCACCAAAGGAAGTTGGAAGCCAGTAACGGAAATCGAAAGGCAAAAGTATGACCGTAGGAATGGGATTTCAGTGAGTATAGCGGGTAATAGGAGTTGGGCTGAGGAAAAGTATTAAATGTAGTAGAGAGAAGCAGAAAGTTATCAGACTCTAATGAAAGATGTACATAAAAAGTTTATTACAATTTAATGACGATGGATGTATCTAAAAATCATACATTATTTTTTCCGTGAATGCTATCGTAATGTGCACAAATATCTACATTTTTCAAAAATAGAAAAACATCGAACATTTTTGTATTTTCTGAAGTTAAACTTCGAAACTTTTAGAGAAGTATATAAAAAGTTTCTTAATAGTTTATTTCTCATGTCAACATTTAATTGATAAAGTATAAAATATCCTTTAACTTTAATATCCTTTAATTTGTTGAAATTTGAGAAAAAACAGAAGATATGTAATCAGGTTTAAGTTCAAATCATAAACTTAATGAAAACATGAAATGTGCTTATGATTATAGGTCAAAATGATGATTGTAGATCCGATACTAAAATCTTGTTTATCACTTGATTTCTCTTATACGCTCGTAAGATACGTAAGCTGTCCGATCATTGTCTTCATCTCCAACTAGAGATACTTGCAGAGATACTATCAGCCAACTTGATCTAGTTTATGCTCTGAGCCTTTATCCCTCTAAGAGGATGATAGACGAGAGCGAACTGATGCATGCTTCATCTCGTCCGAGTGGAGTATATATTTCGTGCATCGTGGTTGATCGTGAAGGATAATCGTCTGTTCGGCGAGGTGAATCGGTCCAAGGCGCCGGAATACAAGTGGTGTTTCTACGGTTGTTGCGGTACTGCCTGTACAATATCCGACCCATCCTGCCAACGGTGTTCTCTAGCTGCTTATTTAGGGTGTTTGCGGTGTCCCGGGTCGCACAGCGCGGATACGCGACACCGGTGCACCCGTTACAACACCACGGCAGTGAAGGCAGACGCAGAACAATCGATAGTGGCATGTTAGACGAGGACGTCCGAAGATGCTTCATCCGTTATTTAGTCAGATAAAAAGCATCTCTCGCGCAATCGATCCGTCCGGCATCATGATCGCGATATAGTTAACGTCCGCTTCTCGCGCTCTTTTTTATTTTCAGCCGGGGTTTTACAACGGAGACAATTAT
Source organism: Cephalotes varians (assembly GCA_037157785.1). Classification (NCBI taxonomy): domain Eukaryota; kingdom Metazoa; phylum Arthropoda; class Insecta; order Hymenoptera; family Formicidae; genus Cephalotes; species Cephalotes varians. The sequence goes on from JANQDE010000008.1 coordinate 648,587, forward strand.
CGAGCGCGAATTCGTTATATCGCGACGAGTCCTTTCTGCGGGGATTAAAGATAACGCAAGAGTTACCGATTAAACGTTCGAGTTAATTTTGTTAAATGTATTCATGTAAAAGAATTATTATAAGTATCTGAATATTATATTTACAAATTGTGTATTATAATTATATCTGTATATATAAAATTATTTTTTGTTTTTTAATTTCTACATGACATTTATTCAAATAAATCTTTGAATTCAATTCAATTTATTAAATTCCATAGAATAATATCGCAATATCTCACATTGTTACTAAAGTATGTAATTTTATTAAAAACACAATTGTTGCAATAATATCAAGATTATTGTAGTTCTTTTAATTTGGTGATGTAATAGAATTTTTTTATCACGTTGCTTCCAGATTTGAGTACATTTCAATCCATTATTTTTCGAGTATTTGCTAAAAGACAAGAGATATCTATGGCTAGCTCAGAGAAACCGGTTCGTATACTGGTTTTTCTTTCCAGAAAAATATCTGAAATCTGATTTGCGCAGGTAAATGATTTCGTTTGACCTTGGAATATCTCTTATGCAAGACTAGCGTAACATTGGAATCTGGAATAATTATATCTTGAGAAAAATTTCTAAGTTAATTTCTGAGGTTGAAACCAGTTCTCACATTATGTAAATAAACTCGTTGGATTCAAATATTAAAGACGATGAGTTAATAAAAAGTAATATTATGTAATATTATATCTCATTAAAACTGTCTATTCCAATCCGAGTTATTTAATTATAGAGCTTTGTATTGTTTGTTGTTTACTAGTATGAATGAATATTGGATGCGCAAATATTACAACAGAATGTTGCAAAATTCATTAAATTTATCGTTGTTTTATAAAAATTTGCTTAACAAGTTGGTCAAATGGTTCTGACATATCTAGGCTGTTTCTTGCATTTATCTATGATACCATGTCTATGTGTCTTGAAGCTTATATACTTCTAATAAAATACGTTAATTCTGATTGTTTTTAGAAAATGCGAAAAATGCAATTCAATTGTGAATACAGTGAATACAATTTAGTATTTTAATTAGTATTTTATTGATCTTATTATAACAGTAAATATTTATAATAAAATTTAAGGGCTCTCTGCCATTCTTCTTCTAAATATATAAAATGTAATTATAAAATGCTTTTAAAAAACATATATATATATATATATATATTAATCATACATTTTCTGTTACTATTTTTTAAAGTTACAACTTTTTGCTAAGCAAAATATAATTCTTGAATATTTTTACAATCCATAAAAATATTTAAGAACTATGTCTTGCTTAGCGAAAAATTATAACTCTAAAAAATAGTGAAAGAAAATTTGTAGCTAATATATATATTTTAAAGACATTTTGTAAATTACCTTATTATTTAGAAGAAAAAGGGTAGCTCCTAAATTTTTAATTTGACTATGTACACACGGTAAGAGCTTCCGTAATTATAATCTCTAAATGCTCTTGGGGCTTATTTGCAAATATATCCTCATTATCAACTATCTCGGCTTGCGGCGAATTATGGTAATAATTCCGTTCTATCACGATAAACAATGTACTAAGTCAATATTTGCCATGTTATTGGTCTTTTGCCGATGCATAACGTGCATAACTTCATTTCACACTACATTAACCAATAATAGCGCACCTTATTATTTGTGTTAATCAGTAATAGTTCAGCAATTTGAATCTCCGCGAACTCGTGTAATAATATTAGAGATAATGCGTTAATAAAGAGTTCACCATACACGTATCGGCCCAGCCATTCGCTGTAATCTTCACAGTTTCCTCGGATACGCCTGCTCGAAACTAGATCGTAACACTCTCTTCTGGGAATTTCGGCCAACTTTCGGCGATGCTGCAAGAACGCGGCGGCAACGTAAAGTCTCGTAAACAATGAGTTAACAAAACGGGAGAGTGTTACGTTTCTTTTGTACGGCGAGACCGCCGGAAATATAGACGGCAATGGATGGTAATCTTTACAGCCAATTTAAGCCGGATGAAGCGTCCGCTCGCCAAAAGTTGGTCCGCGCGATAATATTTCTTGCCGGGAAATTAAAGTCGCGCTCGCACGGTCGGAAGGGTGAGTGGGTGCCTGCGCGAAAACGCAACGCGGGTAGAAACCGGGAATTCCCTTTCGCCTCACGTCGCTTGGTGACGTACGAACATGGTCCATTAGAGTGGAAAGAAAGTCGCCGCACGAAGGCGACAGGGGCGCATTTGGAAAATTTTCCGGAACAGTCTCGAAATAGTCGAGATTAGCAATTGGGTCTCGTATTAGATTGGACAAATTTACACTTGCGAGGTAAATCGTAAAAATTAGCTTGCTTCTTCTAGCATTTTGCACGCACTATACAAGAAATTGTGTTTAAATATCCAAAAGAAAAAGAAGAATTCTTTGATTCCTTCAGGCGTCCATGCCTGGAGATGGAATATATTGCGGTTGTCAAAGCGACGTCACGAAAAAACATGGGACAGTCCACAATTCGCAAGCGGCACGTTAGCGCCACGACGTGGGATATTAAGCCTGTCTAATTTTCGCAATTTGTAGTAGCAAAATACTACGAAGCCCTCGTAACGAGAAGCCTTTCTTTGCGAGAATTTCGGCTATGCCTACGTGCTCGCATCGGGTCGCGTATAAGAAAGCCTTTTCCGGTGAAGAACGCATGTAACTCCCTTTCTCGCGTGGAACGGCAGGGGGTGAAAGAGAAAAGGGTACGAGCCCGAAAGTTCGGCCCGTTTAATCTCCCGGGCGATAAATTTGCGAAATTAAATCATGGAATATTATATGGTCGGGGCATAATGGGCACTTTGCCGGTAATGTACGACCGGATTATTAGCATAATGCAGATCCCCGTCGTCCACCTGCACGAACGGATATGTATAGATGCATACAGCTCGCGATGTACGGTATTGGTGATTGCAGGTAGTTGCGACCGAGTTGTGTGGGATGGACACTATATTATATTGTCAATTATGCTATCCGATATACATAAAGTATACATATATTACAAAAGCTATAACGACAGCTCTTGTCTTTTACGTGTGGACACTGAAAATATACTTGAAAATTATATGTCGAGAGTGGACTTTCGATTTTTCTTAACACTTTCAAACGATTTAAAACAATTTGAATGTTTCGATTCAAATTGTACGATTTTTAGGAAGAATTCAACAAGATTTCGATAGCTGTGAATAATGCAGTATGATGTATTTATCAAGCGCGATAAAGAACGCAATTTTTATAAAAATTTGAAGCGCGATACTACTCATTTTTATGCATATAATCGCGCAAACTATGATATACTGTACACGCGATACAGTCTTGTATATAAAAGTAATTTTTGAAAATATTGACACGCACGAGGGGACAATTTTGACATGTGTACATGTCAGTTTTTATTAAAGTGGATAGATAGATATCGGAGGGTAGGAAAATTTGCATTTCGAAAATTCGACAGTCTATGAATAGATCCATTCACATTTACATATTAATCTTTCAGCAGCAGCTCCAAAATAGCGCGCAATTATCTCGTAATAAAATTTTGTCGAAAATATTCGAAGAATGATAGTTCCAAAATAAAAAGAAGCTTCTCAATATGAAATAGATATCTATTATTATCATAGACAATAATATATAATATATTATATAAATATATTTATTAAGTATGATAATATAATACATATAATATATCTCATTAAATCATTTACGATAGTGAATTCTTCATTATCGCTCTTATTCGTTAAACTACTTAACTACCTAAACTCGAAGCAGCTAAAAAATGAAAAAACTTTTATCGTCGTTGGCTTCAATTTTCTTCTAGAGAGCTTTCTCTCCTCTCTCTCCCTTATCTATCTATTTATCTTTTACGAGTGCTCCGTTGACGTCATATAATGATGGGCCCGTTACCCGTTTTTCTTCGGCATTATTAAATGTTTTTACGAGCAATTAGCGGTTTTACTCGCTGCCCCGCGCATCCCATAAAATTTCCTCTCGTCTCGTCTCGGGCCCGATTCATTAATTCCCATCTTGAAAGTCAAGGCTGTCTTTATATCTCTTTCTTTTCGTAGAAAGTTACGCCGTTCTTTTCGTCCCTATAGACGAGAGATTGTCTCTTTCTTCCTTGTCGTCAGCGCAATATCATAATGCATCCGCAAATTCGTTGTGGCCGCGTTATACCGTGCACTGCTGTACAGTAATTACTTCATTAATTACTCCGCTAATTACTCGACTGATTATTCCATTGCGAGCACTCGGTTATTTCAGTATCGAAACCTACCCTGGTACTGACTTTGTAGGGTCGCTACACCGAATGGCTTTTCTATAGATAATCGCTCTTTATCCCTAGTCATTAAAGATAAGCTCGTAATATGATTTAACATTTCGATGACGGTATTGTTAGATGTGGCTTTATGACAGCTCAATAGTTCCTGACAATCGGAAATCCATAGCTTCTCGTACAACAATATTTTACGTCCGTTAGATCAACGATTAGTGATAGAATCTTGATAAAGTTCAAATGTTTAGGAAAGTTATCATATTTTTTCTTCAATCTTTTATTTTTTAAATTATTATATCTATAATCTTTTATTTTTAACTTACTCTTTAAGAAAACAAATCAAAATTTGTCATATGGGATCAGTTGAAATTAAATGAAAAATTAAATTTTGCTTGACAGTTTAATACTTAGTTTATAAAAAATTCCTTTTCGCTATAACGGAAAAGTTATTGATGCCTGAATATTGAAGCAGCTTTAATCGCGTTTTATCATATACAAAAAAATCGATAGTGCTTTATTTGTTGAAATTTTTATCAAAAGGCATATAAAATCGCATGAAGTCGCATTACGATTGTGCGATGATTGTGATGGATATAATCCTCTTGTTTTATTGGAAGGAATAAGAGAAGGGTTGAATTAGGGCGCGCTGTTTCGGAAGCGGCACCATCGGTCACCGGTCCATCATGAGGTCAATCCATTGTATCGTCCTGAATGGATTCCATATCGAGTTACCGGACCATTGCAGTTTCTACTAATTTCCGGCCGATCTCCGTCTGTACGTCGAATAAGAATGGTAATATGTGTACATCTATCTCGCACGTATGCGTTCTCGGGGGAGAGCATTGAATGCAATCACGGGGTGGTCGACCGCGAGTGGTAAACATTCGCCTAGCGGCGTTTTGTTTCCCCGTTTACGAAGCAACCCGCGGTATTTGATCTTGTCTGGACATTTAATAGCCAACCTCCGCCGTAATTGGTATAATCCGCGGGTCATCACGAGTCGTCAGTGATGCGAGAATCGGTAACGCAAATGCGTGAAATTAGATAATTTGGGTTGAGGTAAAATTACAACATGCATGTTTGAGATACGTGAAAATAATACAGCGAGAATATTCAATTATTCGTGATATAAATAAAAATTAGTCATGTTGTTTTAATTTGAATAGCTCGATAATAAATGTTTTTCTTTACTTGTTTCGTACGCCACTTATAAGGCAAACAATTTGCTATTAAAGTTTTATATATATATATATACAGTTGCAGAAAAATATAAATCTTGAACTTATCTCCAGGAGGATTTGAAGAATGCAAGAGAGAACCGACATCATACCGACAACTTTTTAAGGTTAAACAGGAGTTATTGAGTTCGCGATTGAATATCAGCTTTTATGAACACTTAAGTGTGTATGATACTCCTGTGTCATTTAATAACTTTCATATCTCAAGTTGTAGTATACTAGCCTCGCGATTGTCTGATGAGATCTTAAAACGATTTTAACTGCCTGCGTAAAAATCTTTTAACAAGTTAGGGGATTTTTTCCTCGAAGCTTTAGAGTATATCCTCTTAGCGACAAGTATTCAAGACTTTTCCGGGTATTATTGAACCATGATTCGCTTCTGTCCTGCAGTAAATCGGATTACTGTCATATGCATTGCGTTTTCGAATATATATACATATATGTGCGTGTGTGTATCATAGTTTAAATCGTAATTTACGTATATTACAGTATATTATATTCTACGCGTAATCAATCCTACGAGTACCAAAATTTAAGTAAAGAATAATTAAATTTGAAAAACATGCCTATTTGAACCAACTAAGGTAAGTGTTTACACTAACATTGGGCTTAGATAGGCATGTTTTTCAAATTTTTCATATTATTCGCATAGCCTTATTTTATATTATTCGATTAAGTGAAGAAATAGTGATGAATTTTTTATATTAAAAATTATATATATGCATTTAAAAAATTATCTTAATGATAAATTTAAAAAATTTATTATTAAAATAAATTTTTTAAGTTTGAGATATTATAACAGAGCGCATTACAGTTACAAATAAATAAAATTAAGAACTCACTCCTCAGGATGTGCGTGTTACAAAAATAATGTATTTTAATAAACTTATATAATAAACGTATTTTAATAAACTTTTGCACATATGTATAACTACATTAAAATATAGAGCATGCTTAATATTAAAGAATAATTCTGAAGACCGATTCAGAGTTAAACTATTTTCTGTATCTTCTTGTAAGTAACAAGAAGCAAGTTACTCCCTTCTTTGAACAGAAATTGGAAATTGGAGTAACTTCTCATTCACGTTTCTCAACTTTTTCGATTCTTCTATTCCACGTTTCTCCGATTTTATTGTTGTTTCGTCTCGTATTTCTTGCGCGTTGAACCCGAGACAACTGCACCTGGCATTATACGACAGTAGTGTCCTATGAGTTTGGCAAAGTGATTCCATTTCGCAGTATCGAAAGTTTTAGGAATCAGGAATTTGAAAGAGATCATGTAATTTAAGATACATGACTTGTATTTCATATTCGTTGTCTCGCTTTCATAACAGCATTGCGCAAACTAAAAGCGTTTAGGATTTAACATAATAATATGATTGAAAATATAATTTGTTTATTATAATTTATTCCCTCTCCCTCTGCTATCTTATGTCATAAGTTATGTACAAATAATATATAATAATACTTTTTGATATAACAAAAAAATTTTGCATATTTTTATTTATTTATGAAATTTTATGTAAAAAATATTATTACAATAATTTGCACATGGCTCATTTTTTTCAGTTACATATGTGTCTCACTGCAATGAATAGATTCTGGAAATGGAAATAATTAACGCATAGAAATGTAGTAATTAGTATTCACCATAATGATGCGATTAATCGTGCGTGGGAATTAACACTTAATTAAACGTGTTTGATTCGCTTTCATTAAAGCCTAGTAATATATTCAGAACGACAAGAGAATTCATTTTCTGTTATTGTCCCGGAAAACAAGAAAAGAGATAATTCTACGTCATAATAATAATAATTTTACTGCAATTTTCTTTCTGAAAGTAAAGTAAATAAAAATGATAAAAAATATAAATTTTACAATAAAAAGTACAAATGCCAAAAAGAATATTGCATAACATCGTACTTATATCAAAATTCCTGTTATACATTTTTATTGAAAGAAATAAAAATTTAAAGTAGAAATTCTTCATATTTTTATTTATTTATTTTTTTGTTAAGAAAGATCTACAGTTTTGTTCTCTCTCTATATCTATTTCTGTATTTTAAAAGCTTTTATTTTTGATTATACGATGAATCGTTGTAGTAAATCAAAGTATACTAATCCGAGGAGTACACTGTGACGTTTCACTTTAAGTTTAACAGGCGAATCCGTTGAGCAGCTTGCCGATAGCAGTCGAATGTAGGACGAAAGTATCGATGCTAAAAGTTCGGAAAGCGGACTGTGTGTCGAATTCGCTTGGATGCGCTTCTTATGATGCGCCCGGTGCAGCTTTGAGCGGTTTAAGCCGGCGCGCTCGGACGAGCCGCGGTCGTACTTGTTTGAAATCCGTTGTTCTTAGTTCGCGAACCGTCCCTAGCAGGTTACATGTTCGAAATCTGGCGGGTCTCTCTGGAGGTGCCTCGGACGGCCCTTGTGGTTTCGCCAAGCGGCCACTCCGCGAGCCGCAAAACCAACTGTACGTGGCACCGGTCGAACGAATTTTGCACTAGTTTGTTCTGAAAAGCTGTTTTTCTCGCCGAGCAGCTTAGGGGATCTTTTCTCTTTGCGGACGCGAGAGGAGATCTGTCTTGTGTAATCAAACTTTGGAAGACTTCTTCTTGCATATCGAAGCGTCCTTGCAAAGTTATGTGACGTTTCAGAATCATTGTTAGTCGATGAATGTGAATGAACGTGCAAACTAAATATTAATTATGGAAATATTGGAAAAGAAGATCTCGTTTCACGAAAACTGCGAGTACTTGAGATTTTTATTTGAAGGAATTAAGAGATTAAAAAAATTTAGAAAATAAACAGAGTTGGAACATATAAAACGTATAAAGATTTAAAAAATTTGAAAACTGAATATACGTTAGATGTGTGCATTTGAATGTATCGAAAGATTTTACATGAAATTTATTAGATAGTGTACACAAGTGGAGACGATAGCGTTAGTAATATGGAAATGTATATCTACTACAAAATGTAAATCTTGTATGGAGCGTGAACGTTGAGCGATAAGGAAGCGGATATAGTGGTCGTTGGAGAGTTCGGGATGGGTTTAGGTTTGCATTATTATAGCATGAGATGCCAAATCCAGTTGTTCCCAAGTTCTGCAACTGTCGAATGTGATAATCTCTAGAAGGATATATTGAAAGGTTTATCTGAAATGTATATTAATTTAGGAATAACATTGCAGAGAATGCAGATTGATTTTATAATTAAAGAGATGATTGTGATGTCTCTTATACGTAATATGGTTTAATATTTCATTCTTCTCTTTTTTATCACTTGTCATTTTTTCTCTTGCAAATTGAAAAACATAGATATTTCAACATATATATTTTAATATATTATTATGTTAACATAACATATTAACATCCTTAGTTTTTAAACCTATTTCTTATGTATGTTCATTACACAATTATTTTTTTCTTTATAATTTTAAACATTATGTTTTTTTATTATTATTTTTATAGCTAATTACATTTTGAGGTATATTTATTGCATTTGTATAACATAACGTTTCAGAAGATTTTCTTGTGAAGTATTAGAGTACAGTAGATTTCTTTTTTATTTTCTTTTTATTTTTAAGTTTTTTTTTATTCTATTTCTGTAGTATTTTACATAAATTGATTAAATGTTGCATCAACGTGTTATATATACCTACTAATGAGCCTCTAGCTTTCCGTTTAATCATTTTCTTGAAGCTTGAGACAAATAATTAACAACTTGAAGTAAGCCAGTCCCTAATCTTTTGTTTAAAATTTGGAGAGATTTTATTATCCCCGCGATATTATACGTTGCATTCTGCATTATATTTTTTTTTATCGTAATGCAAAATATTTGTCTTAGATTTTATGCTTGCTATTAATAACGCGTAAGAAATATTGTTAAACTTGAATTATTACTAAAATCTTTTAAAACTTTTTTAGTCGTAATTAGTGACATACTAATTATATGCAATTTATCTTGGTTATATTCATGCAAAATTCATATCGTCCAAGGTTATAAGCGAGATTATATACTATATTTCAAATTTTGTAAATATTATTTAATACAATAATTATAACAGCATATAACAGATAATATATCACTCTATTATAATTATAACACATGGTGAGCAATAAAGATTCTATCGTTTTTGCTTGTATTATAATTCCATAATTTATTCCTTTTATCACAGAAATTGCAACGTTATAAATTTTAATGTTATGAGTGTCACGTACTCGTTTAACATATTTGAATATTCACACGCAAATTCATTAATTGATCACTGGCATCGTAACTGCACAGAATACGTTCTACTTGAATAAATTTTTAATTTTTATTAATCTTTATTAAATTTGCATTATTGAACTTTGTTAGTACGTAACATGCAGGATTAATAAATGTGAGCGAGAACAGTTTGAAGGAATTATGAAGCAGATGTGTAAATTTGTCGTGAGCGGTCATACAGCGCTAGCCGACATATGTTGTAAACCGATTATTTGATTTCCGTGTCATAATTTAGTCGTTCGTGCAAGCGGCGGAGCTGTTAACTTGCAGAGCTTCACGCATGAATTACTAAAGCTTGTTGAAGCGAACTTAGCGTGCAAATGTCCGCGGCAGGTCTGACCGGGAATTGGTAACTCAGTCTGCAAACAAGTGTTGAACCACTATTATCCATTGATCGATCATGCTACCCGACAAGCGGGTATTATAGCTTTGCCAAAGTATCGCGTTCGAGAAGATGCACGTAAGATTTTTGCAAGTTTATGCAGCTGACGTATAATATTTTTACATTTCATTAAACTTTTTATCATACAGAATAAGATTAATGAAATGTGAAGTATAGCGCAATTCCTTAAAATGTAGAACCTCGTGTCTGTAAATTTTATATGAATGTAATTAAGAATTATCTTTCATATTTTTTTTATTTTTTTATTCTCTCGATACATAGTGTAGATGTTGTTTTCAGAATATTGTTTTCAGAATATTTTATTTTATAAAGTATATTAATAATGACAAATATATTTATATGCTTAGTTCATTATTCACAATCACATCAATCACATTCGAAGTCTCGCAAGAGAGAGAGAGAGAGAGAGAGATTTATATTTGCATGATGATTATGACATATAATATTTAAATCAATTCTGATTTTCCCATGGGAAATTATTTTACACGTTACGTTATGAGCCCCTTGTAATTATGCGTTGCTCGTTTGCCCTACCCGACATGCATACGTTTATTCATTTGTTTTATGAACATTTAATTAGGTGTTAAATTTTATATACAAGTATGAAACATAATATCATAGTTTTTTATCGTGCATCTCTCGATTTATAATCATGTTCTGATCGTAATTATATTATCCGAGAACATTTATTTCAGTAATAATGATTTCGTTCCAGAAAGTTTTAAATTAAACTAATTTATAATTTTAATTTAATATCGAATAGGACGTGTACGTATCAAATTTTATGTTTATTGATATTATTATTAAATAATTTTTATAACTTTTCACAAGTAATGCCAAATAATGTTTTTACCGAATAATTATATTTAATCAATTTTATTTATCATTAGAGTTAATGATAAAATGTTATTTTTTCAAAAATCAAGAACAAAAATCTCGCAATTGATTTTCTTTGAGACAATATAAACATTATGATATGAATTGTGCAATTTCCGCATTTTATTACTGACAGGCGTTTTATCAGAAATCTACAACCTTACATTTTTTTCTTTTGAAAAGTAGATATTCTGATTAATGACAGCACAATTAACGCATTACGTAGTAATGTTTCTGTGATTTCTGGGTTACTTCTGAATAAATTATTTCTAATGTACAGTTGTTGATCGAAAATTCCATTTTTGTTCACGAATATGATTTTTCCTAAACAATTTTTTCAAAATTTACATATCGAATTACCCATAATTGTCGATAGATTGAACACATATGATTCAAGCGGAAAAAGTCGCCACGATGAGTCTTATCATCTCGTGACTTACATCCTTATCAGTCCATTATACTTGTAGAGTGTGCACTTGTGAAGTGTGTACTTTGCATACAAAACATTCGTAATGCTCAAGGCCGTGGTGCCTTACGAACCACCCCATGGTCCCAGGTGTCGCATTTCGGTAAACCTTTATTCATGATACACTTGCCTCCGACTAGCTCTGCAGAATACCGTCTCGGCAACCGCGAAGTTAGCGTTATTCATATATTTTTAGGTCGGTGCGGAGAACCGACTGTTGTCACAGCTGTTCTTTTATCTTGTTCTTCTTACCTCAATTTTACGATGAATTGAATGAATTGTCATATTATAAAATTTTTTTATATGAAAATAGAAAGATCCGTGAGTTAAACACACTTTTTCTTAATTTTTTTACATAAACTGTACTACAATTAGATATTACAAATTGAAAAATATTGCAATTAGATATTACATAGATAATATATATTTGAAAATATAATGTCGAGCGAGATATTGATACAAATCGATACGTATCCACTTTCACATACGCTTGAAGATGTAGATTTATGGCACTTTGAAAATAAATAAAAAACCCATAAGAGTTTGGATTTGATCTTCCCTTGGAAATCTCAAGTTTCCTCCGCGTCAGAGACTCTCTTCAAAGCTATTGCTCCAATTTCATCTGTTATACGACGCGTTCTTCACATTCCTTCAGTACTTAAATCGTCAATATCGAGTCGGCGGTCGCGAAGGAATCAAGTCTGTGCTTAATGCAAACACCGCTGATCTCACTTGATGAACGAGGAACGCGGTCTCGAGGAAAGAAAGCGCTAAAGTGGATACGAGAACTTCTAAACGGGCTCTTAGAAGGGAGAAAATAATGGTAGCCGCATATGTTAACGTCGGCGACGAAACAAAGGATAAATCCGAGTTAGAGCATTAGACGCTGCCGGCCGGTCCGGCTTGCGGTACACACTTTTATCACTGTTGCTTTTGCAAACTATCGTGTTGCACGCGCGTGCAAAACGTAACGCGTTTCGCGTCGGCTCGCAATAACTCGCGCGACACATCGTCCCGTTAATTTTCTGGCGACTTTACACCAGCGGCGGCAGAATCAGCAAGCGGCCGGGCTATGCATACACCAAGGAAGCAAATTTTCTGCTTTTAGGACTCTGGCTAGAGTGAGTTATTCAGTAAGATCGCACGTTAAAAGGGCATTCGCATACATATTCGCACACATTGCCGGCGCCGCAAGTATAGCGGAATTAATGCTCGGTTCTTTTCCGGATTGAAACTTAGAATGCAGCCGAATAAAAACGCATCTAACCGTACTATAAATTTTTATAGATGATCGATTCAATGAAAAATAAAATTGACAAGTAATATTAATTTTGTTGCAAAAGAAGCAAATTTGGAAATGAATACAATTAATGAATGATAAATAAGATATTCTTAGAATTCGCTTTTTTTACAAAAATTTTTAAAAGAATTATAATTCTTTTATATAAAATAATTATTAGTTTTAAAATATTATAATATAACATAATAATTTTATTTTATTGTATGTGCATGTATGTATATCTCATATATAATTCGTAACGTAACAACTATAACTTTTGTAAGTTTTAATTTGGAACAATAACATTTGACTATATTTATGTAGTAAAATCTACTACTAGAGGATAGTTTTAGCTCTTATCTCTTATTTTTACAGTGAAAAGTTTTTATAATTATATTATTTTAATAAATTTTAAATAAATTAAAAAATTGTATAACGCAGAATTATATTTGGTGTAAAAATTGATAGTTTTAATTAAATAAGAATGATGTATTCTTTTTATTATGCATTGTGATATTTAACTTTTTGAAAATTTGCATTGATTTATTGATGCCAATGACCTGAAAAGCTGCATTCTTTACATGTGTAATCTCATGATCGTCCAAGATCCAAGCGAACGTGGCTTCCGTCACTTAAATCGTGAACGTTCGCTTTGTTTTTACGGGCTCTTAGTTTCGATTGCACGCAAACGAACCAATAAATTCTCGGAATTTAATCAATGAGGCGTGCAATGAGAGCAATTTACGAAAAATGTGAGATCCGCTTTATGGATCGTTTTTGCCTTATTTATTGTTAGAAATGCACAAATAGTTTGGAGTCTATGTAACTCAAACGAATAGCAATGGAATTTTAAGTCGAAATTTTAATGAAATTTTAAGTCGATGATATATGAAGTTTCTCTTAAAATCTTATTGATTAAATGACTCATATTAAAACAATGTTTTTAGAAACGTGGATTTATTATCTCGTACATTCAGCTTATTTTCTTTTATTAAATAGCATATCAGTAATAAACAATTGTACGGTACTTATCTGTAACATTTTTGTCTAATCGGACGATTTACCTTTCCGAGTTTTACCATTTCTCTCCATTTCATCCGTATCTTGTTTCTTGTTCCTTTTATCATCCACGTTTCCGGTGCTCATGTTTAAATTTATTCACGCTTATCGTATCTGCCCTGTATCTGTCTACTCGCGACCCGGTGTTACGATTCTTCGTATCTCTAGAGAGAAAGAAGAAAACAACACTGATTAAACGCTATTTTTCGTCGCGAAAGATAGAAGACCGTGACAGCACGTACTTGGCGAAAGACGAACAACTCGAGTATAGACTCTAAGGCGTTCCATATAGTTTAATTATGTACTTGTTTTCTAGATAGCATATTGATTTATCCCGTGGCATTAGATTAACGTTGTAATCACCTTAACTTGGATCTAAAGCGCCAACTCACAACGCGCTAAAGTTTTCCCGTGAAATACTGTTACACTATAATTGTGCATTATAATTAAAAGCGATTATCATTGTTGTGCAAGACTTAATTTTACAAGAAATGCAGAAGAATTCTATTATCAACGAGAATTCTTTTTATAACTATTGCATACATATTATTATTCATATTAAAAAAAGTAATGTAAAATGTAATGTTAAATAATTTTATTTCGTTAAACTTACAATTTTATTTTTTTGATTCTATGAATCTGAAGATTTATGAATTCGTTCAAAGTTTTTAAATCTGTTACGTTGAATTAAAAATTTTTATAACAAAATCACGTTTCCATCAATTGACAGATTAAATATTAGAAATAATTGTCAAACAACAAATTAATTGATAAATTGAATGAAATCGTTTTGTTTTTATATTCTGGATTTACAGCTTTTTTTTACGCGATTTCAAAACTTTTTTTTATGATTATATTTATTAACCGTGTTACATTTCATTTCAAACTTGTATTTATAAACATCTTTCAAGTTTTTATAAAGTAGTTTACATGATAGTTTACATGATAGGCGTTTCTTATAAATTAGCAGCGTGACACTTTGCGTACATTTTTTATTATACTTGCGATACTATGTCACGATACAATACTTTATATTCTCGTTGTAATTTCAAGTAATCTGCGACTTCACCTTTCGACGAACAGACATGTGGTTCTCGCATTCTACGACATGGCGACGTGCATTATACGCTTAATTAATTTTGACTATGTGGTGCGAAGATGGTAATAATTCGACCGTGTCGTCAGAGCAAGTGAGTTTGGCTGACGCTTGCACGTATCCGGCTGGATTATGTGGGATTATACAGACGAAATGTACGTCATAAATCACGGGTTAGCATGGCGACGAAATAACTGTAAAAGAACATATGAAAGACTGGCAAATGGACACTCCGTGTGAACACAATAGAGGGGAAAAAAGCAGCAAAAAAAACGAGTTTAGAATTTTTCTTGATGATTTAAATGTTTGGTGATTTAAAGCTTCGTGTAGCATAATGGCATTGAGAGATGAACGATATACGAGAATGCTTCGTTAACTTCGTATAATTGTATTGAGATATTTTGTTTGTTGGAGATTAGAATCGTACAATTACGTATCAAAGATTGAAGCTGTTTGAAGTTAAAAATTACAATTTCTATAGATTCAAAAAATCATAATGTTATAGAAGTCAATATTTGAAAAATCATATATTTAACAACTGTTTAACGTGCATCATTGAATTATTATTCTCTCATAATCTGAGAATCATAAATCGAATGGAAACGTTATTAAGTATTTGATAATTTATTCAACTCTTTTGATATGCATTTTAATTAATCTGGAGCAGGGAATATTCAGGATTTTTTTTTATCTCAAGAAATTGCTTTCATTTCGTGGTGTAGATACTGTTTGCTTAATGGCTACAATTATGTTAGAGTCAAACGATAATGACGCTTGTACAAACGAAGCGAAATACGCATTTGTGTCTGCAATCATTATGCGGTACAAAAATCAATTATTACATTTGATGTAGCGCGACATAATTACTTCGTGAAAATGTCGGTCTGTAACTCGCTCGCGGTTTGCCCGCGACGATTCGCCGCATATATATTTATACGACGAATCGACATTGCTGAATAATTCATTGAATTTGCATTTTGATTCGATCAGTTTCTCGGCGATAAGCGCATTATGCGGCAAGGGCAATTTGGAGCCCGCGAGCGCATACAGTTGCCGACAAACGAACGAAAAGCGTTATCGTCGATTATTTGGGACGCAGGGCTCGACCGACAACGACGCTGGGCAATTTACAATACGGTGGGCATCACGTACCGAATTACGAGATGGGAATTTGGTCGTCGTACGTATATGAAACGCGAAGAGTGAATGCACTTGTAACGAATGCGCTTTCATTTCGCGGATATGTAATTGCATGGAGCATTGCCACGTGTTACAACTTGATTAAAATTCCTGCAATTAACTCCACGCTCTGAACTGTTGAAACAACTGACTTCATAAACGGATTTGTTCTTGATTTTCCTGCGGCCAAGAGCGAGTTAAATATCCGCAAAAATATTGATTAAGGTACTATTTTTTTTAGAAGAGTATACTCAATATGTATTTTATATATAAAGAAATATTTTTGTATTTTATATTCTTATATTACATTTTAATAACTCTACGAAAAAATTATGCTTTTATATGCAGAAAGTTTATGCGGATTAAAACATCAATTTGCAATAAAAAGAAACCGTTATTTCTAGATCATTTCTCAATCATCTTCGATTTTTGCCAGTTCAATTATATATACGTCAACGAACGCTAATAAAACAACGTTTGTGCGAGGTATTAGCAAATATCGACTGAACGCATGGATTTCCTTGTTGATACAGCCCACTGGTACCACGTTCGTATACTTGTATGCGATACACGCTGTATACTGCTTAAGGCGCGTAACAATGTAAACACGTAGTCTATATGTACACCCGATACATAATGCGAGCGATGCAGATACGCGCTATGACGGGTTTGGTTGTTTACGTGAACGTTCAAGGAGATAAAAGCCGTAATCTTTTCATGGAGGGCCTTTTTCTCGAAGTGCTTCCAGAGTGATTTAAAGCAAACGATACCAAGTCACTATAAAAGTATTTGTCCATTGAACACATTTACAATGGTTCTCACTAAACTGTCTTTTTCTGTCATTTGTTTATTCCTTCAAAATCGCCACGAAAGTCATGTAATATCTTGAGATTCAAATTTAAAACACTTTTGCATCTTAAAAGTGACAGAAATTTTCATAGTGAATTAAAAAAGATGAAAAATAATTGTTAGAAGCAATTTCAGATATCAAAAAGATTTATCTTTTTTTTTTTTTTAAATTAGTTTAGAGAAGAATTTATCTTTCTCTTGTATTTAGCTACAGATGCATTAGAAATGCTATTTAAAAGAAGCTAATTCTAACAGCTGATAATTATTAATTTAGCTGTTATTGTTTTAATTGCGATAAACTGTTGTAGTTTGATGAAGGAAGTATTACGTCTATGAAAGAAGTATTACTATCTGCAATACATCTATCCAACAGGATGAATTCGGTTGTACATTTGCCGATGTGTCGCCATCGTAAGATTTAGAAACTTCCCTTTCATGGTTCGATTCTCATGTTGTCTTGAACACTCGCGATAACGCATGCCAGTACGGGGGATAATATGCATTACGAAATTGGCATGCACGTCCATTGGGCCATGGCCAGTGGGTATATCACTTATGTGTTTGTTCGGTCTTCGCAGATTCCTGACGTGCTGGCGATATAAATAATAGACGTAACTTCTTCGCTGCGTCGTTTTGCTTCCGCGTCTATGCAAACGAAATACAAAGAGCAGCCTCAGTACTTTGCGAGAGACAAACGGCCGCGCTTAGAATACACCGCGCTTCTGTGAAAAGAATTGGCGTCGAAATACATTGCAAACATTACGTCGATTCTATTCTCGGAAGCGAAATGAAAAATGAACGTACTTTCGGGGTACTTCAATGTACGTCCTTAATTAAATACAAGTTTTCTATCGTGGTACGTTAGATGTAATATTTAAAAGGTATTTCAGGAAAAGCTTTCTGTATTCAAAAAGACATTTATTTTTAATGAAAAAAAATATATATATATAATATTAAGCTTGTGCGTATGGGGAGGGGGATTAATTACACTGCAAAGTAAAATTAAAACATTAAAATTTTTTATTGAAATTCAATTAGTCTTTTTTTTCTTTAGAATTTACATTCTAGAGTAATTAGATTATAATGAATACAGATATTGAGAAATTCACACGGATTGGATATACGTTGGATAAAAATTAAAAAATTAAAGCGTTTTTCCGCCAAATTAAAATATTAGCATAGAGATAATCTTTCATTTGATCTTTCTACTTCCTTTAACGACTACATCTATTCTATAAGTGCGTATCCCGACATGTCATAAATATTTAACGATTGATATAAAGTGTTATGTATGATTTTTTTTCACGACGTCAAAGAATGGAAAAAAATGGCAAGCAGGAAAATGCAGGCGTACGCGGAATCTAGTTTTGCTTACGACGTACTTATTCGCTTGTAGTCGTCTGTTTATAGCTATTTACGTCGTAGAAAACAACTTATGAAGACTTAGCAAGTACGCGATCAGTACAATATGAACCTATACGATAAGAGAAATAAAATAATACGTAAGAAAGTCTTGAATTTACAATGATGTTTTATATTCTTTACTATTTAATAACACTAGTAAAATTAGATTTTTTTGTCGAACGTAAATACGAATAAATTTTTAAATCATGCAAGTATACAAAATTACAGATAAGAAAATAAAATGTATGTGTGATAAGAATTTTAGTCAAATATTATATTTTACGTATTAAATTATGGTGAACAATTAATGTATTAGCACTTTAGTATTTTTAGTATAATTCATATATTTTCGGATACAACGATGAAATATCGTAGGAAATTGTGGGCGTTTCGGTCTCTCTGTTATATCTTGAAATATAAAAATGACTGGCCTTTATTATGAAAGGGGGATCAATACATTTTTCTAAAACAGTTTTCCATATTTCTTCCCGTGTCGATAACTGCGACGATGTACACCATGACTATATCGTTTGTCTTGCGCGTTATAAAACGTTCGACGGTTTTTACCGACCTCCTTCTTATTCCGATCGTATCGCATACCGTGGCAGGCAAGAAAAACTTTGAGCGTAAAAAAGATTCTGTTGAGGGGGGACGAGTAAAGGAAGTGACGTTGCTGCGTGCGAACTTCTGAGAAATAAATACGAGATTCACGAGAGTTCGATGCGCTGCAAAGTAGTTTCCACTTTTTCTCAGTTGCGATATTTATGCCCGCGAAGTGATGTTATAAGAACATTCATTTCAGATACAGAAACTTGCTGGAATTGACAAAAAATCAACTTAAGATTTATTTAATTATTAACTTGCGTCCTGAGAAAAAGGATTTTGTATTTTCTGATTAAGATAGTAATCATTTCAAGTAAAACAATAAAATATCAGCAATTTTGTAATGATTTTACATGAATTTATTACATGAAATCCGTACCGTGCGAGATTTATGCATTGAAGGTATAATGATGCCGATGCGCCATTATATCCGCACTAAATATAAACGAAATATTTTTAACTTCACTGTAGAAATAATTTATGGATAAATTAATGAAATTATTTTGGAAGATTAAAATGTTCGTGTTAAAAAATTTTTTTTTCCTCCGTTTGAGTAGTTTTTCTCTGAAGTTTGCGTTCTACAGCGTGCATATGCAACTTTATTACTACTCCCCCTAGTAAGATAAGAACAATGCTGGCTGTTTATACATCTTTTTACGGCGCGTAAGAAACGCCACAACAAGGAGTACGTATTACGCGTAACGAACTATTCAGTTTCTAGTGCATACACGATGAAACAGTAGCAGGAAAGATCCTCTTTTTCCACCCGCATCTTTATTTTTTTCGCTGGTTTTCTTTGAGCTTACACGAGTGCGAATTAAAGTTGCCACTCTAGACCTTTACTTTGCTGCTCTTTGCTTAGGTTGCGCGTTTAATGTCTCTTACTTTAATTAAAGACAAATGAATCTCTCAGCTCATTCCTCAGCTGGTTACATTTAAATGTCGCTTATTGCAAATATTACACGAATGGAGCAAAATGCAACAGTAACGAGAGAATTTTATATAGTTTTGTAAAAATTATTTATGAATTATTTATGCTTACTTTTAATAATTAATAATCAGTAATCCACATGATATTGTATTTATTTTTTCAAATAGGATGGGAAGAATTCTGTAGCGTATTCTGCAACGAAATCCATGCGCACTTTAAGGCAGATTATTCCCGAGATTATACGACTTACTTTTTGTTAATCATAATCGCATTTATTTCTTTTTTACGTCAGCTACAAACAACTTTATTTCGAACGTAAACTGTTTATATTCCGCGAATAATGGCCGTAAATGTAATTTTAAGTATGTAGCAATGTCGTGTCGCTGTGACAGTTCGCAAGGAGAAGCATTTTCACATCTCCTGTCCCGTGATGTGCACGCTTTTTTTACAACAATACTATCAAGATACGAGTCGTTAAAGGCAATTATGTTGTTCCGTTACGTAAGATGAGTCATTCGGTTAATTTTTACTACAAATTACTTCTCGCGATTATATGACAACGGGATGATGGAACGGTTGGCGTGTGAAACGTCACATCGTTTCACTGTTACGAAGTGTATTAACCGATCTATCACTTTGAGAGGCGGTCCTACACATGCGTCTCAGCATGCTAGTAAGGTAAATCATTTACGTATTCCTTGCGCGTAGGAGACTGACTGCGTAATCTTACAATCAGATGTATCGGATTACGGCGGGGATTACGTATTGCAGTGCGCTTTAAGGGAAAAGGGTCAAGCTTTAGCTGGGATTCCAAAATAAATTTTTAAGTGTTCCATTTAATCGCATACGCTATTACGTTTATGGGATAAATGTGAGATTTCGGATTTTAAACGGAATTTTATATGAACGCGCTGAAAAGGAAAGATTATCTGGCTGTATCTTTATGTTCCATATATATTTGAGAGAGAATTATATTTCAGGAATATTTTACATTTTAAGGAAATATTATATATATAATATTTTAAGAACGCATACGGTATTTGATATGTCTACAGTGTATATCAAATATCATTTTTAATAACGTTTTTTTATCCTTGCTTCGCAAAAAATACTGGGTTTTCACGTTAACCATTGTTATCATCATTGGAAACGGATGAAATAAAAGTACACGCTGCCTGCACCGCGAAAATTCCGAACAAATCCACGTCGGAGTTGCAAGAGTTTCCGGTATGCCTACCGAGTCGTTTAAGCGCGGTAAATGAATTACTCGTGTGAAGCTTTTAATGGGAAGTCATTACGCGCGAATGTGTCGCGTTTCATGCGCGATATTTTATTTCACTGTATCCGCAATTATGCAGTAATAATAATTAATTGAAAACAATTGTTTCGGTTTCGCACGATTTTGTGTAGTGAAGCAAGAGAGCTCGTGTGAGCGAGCAGAATATCTGGTTTAAATTGCTAACGTTAATTGATATCTCAATTTATCACGACGTATGAAATATGAATTGCAAGAACTGTAATGAAATACATAATAACATTTCTTTTGAATTAATATATTGAATTTATGATATTGGAATTTATTATTTTGTGAACGATATGAATGACGTTGCAATCTGATTCGTTCGGCTTTGAATTTTTTTAAATTAAAAATGTTCTTGTACGTTTAATGTTTAAAAGTTCGCCATAGATAAAAGAGGACATAAAACATCCGATTCTACAGGCACAAAATATATTTCGGAATCTAATTTCGCTGAAAGTTTACTACAAAATAATTTGAAACGTTGAATTGACGCTGAATAAACGTTAATTTCTTCTAAACGAGCAGTTCCTACGAATCTTTGAATTGTGAATTATATTAACCATGTATCTCCCATTAACTAAATGTGAAACGATTAAACATGATTGCTTTTTGATAATGAGACGGCATTTAGTGCATGTTATCAAGAGATTATTTGAAATATTTTAATTTCATGCATGCTTTAAATGGCTACAATAATTTTTGCGGTACACTAATTGTGCACAAATTATTGTCATATTAATAAAAAAGAGGAAAAATGATATGCTCATTGTTTATTTTTATAAAATAAGTAATTTAATTTTAAATACTGCATTTATTATTTACGGTATTACGATTATTATTAAAATTTAGTGTGTTCTGATAACAGAAGTAAAAAATTAAATTGGAAACAAATGCAAAGACTCTTATACTTAATCTAATCAGTAGTGCTAAAATATATAAGAAAAAATTAAACTATAAGGTATTAAATTTAGATTTTAAATTTATTTTTGATGTTTTATGCGACACCGTATTTTCTTTATAAATTCTTTATAAAACAACAAAGAGGATTTTCTAAATTTGATACTGTTTTTTCTCATTTTTTCTTTCTCTACATGAATAATTATTCTTTTATGGTATTACATTTGCAACGAAATAATGTAGGAAATTGCATTATATTCAGTGGCGATAGTACGTAGGAAGTGGCCACAACGGTATCAAGCTTCGCTTCTATCGCATTTCCATAAATTGGAAACCCATAGCATCATATCCGCGCGCATTGAAGAAAATGCTAGGAAAATATAATAATATAACTGTCGTTGCTTATGATTAATTGCGTTTTTATGTCCGTAGGATTTGGTTGTTGGCCGCGAAAAAGTTATTCGGAAAAACTCTCAGTCCCACAGTCGCGAAAAATTTGAATCTTTTTTAGTCTTGATCGTCTGTTTATTACAATGGATATTACGTCACTTGAAAGTCAGATATCATGTTAAATGATTTAATCGAAGTAAATTTAATGTTCCAAATATGATAAATCTCGTCAAATGTAAAACGATTTTGAACTTTGCAATCGTTTTTTTATATCATAATTTTTATATCATTTGTACTAGATTATTATTTTTTTATTTTTAATTAATTATATATGAACTTTTTTTCTTTTTTCATTTTATGAATATATATCATATATAATATATTAATATATGAATATATTTTATATAACCTATTTTTTACATAATAGGATTCTTATATTTGTTTTATATTTAATTAATTAATCAAAACGTAAGTATAACAAAGCATTACATATTATGGGAACAAACTCGTGAATGGATGACAGTACCGTTCAAACAATATGCTCCCACATCACGAATAAACAATAGATATGTCTGTTGTAATGGACGTTAGGGTTGAAGGGGTTAAGATCGGCATTGTACCGGGCGTGTTTTGCGTTTCTCATTGCCTTGTATCTCGCACCAGTAGATAATAACCAGTGTCCCTCCAGGATTTACAATCATCTCTCGCAAAAATATTCGTCTGAGAGGAGCCATAGCCTCGAGTACGATGTAACAACGTTCATTACACGGGCAACGCAATAACGGAAGGAAACTGAGGTGCGTCGCGCAGTATTGCACGCTCGGCGGACATTGCAATTGCTGCAATGGGGAATTGCAATGGGTAGTCGGCAATAACGGTCTCTCTTTCTCTCTCCTTTAGTCATGTAAATCCGCCTATGTAGTAATGCCGAGAATATAGACACTGCGATATCGTCGTGTTACATTGTTTGGCAACGGAGAGGGATCGCATTCGATTTCTCTCTGCGAAACTTGACGCGAATTGCAATCGCTGTTGCAGCTTCCAACGTCTTCGGAAGTTTGCTTCGTGCTTGTTGCGATTCGATTGATTATTCTTGCGAAAGATTTAAAATACGTAAATTTTTTTAGCAAAGAAATGTATTGAGAAATAAAGACTAAAAAGGTTAATTAAACATTAATCAAGGATTACGGTATTAAAAATTCGAGAAATAATTATAAAGGAGATATTTAATATTTTCTGATATAATATATGCCGTGTAATATTTGTGAGTCTACATAATATAAGATTACGTATATTTCTATATAATCTATAATATATAAATTGAATAAAAATTGAAGAGAATCTTAAAGTAAAATTTTCAAGTGAGACAAGATGTTATTATTTCAAAGGATGTTGCGAGAAAGCAGGACATTTTGAAAATATTTCCGTAATACGAGGAAGTTTCCACGCAGAGGTCGGAGATGCCTTTGGCAATCGACCGAATTGTAATAGATCGGTGACTCCTTTCTCGGTACCAAGTTTTTCAATTTGTAGAACATTGATTGATTGAAGTAGGTCGTAGCTTTCGACTGGTATGCTTATGGTTTGTTCGGGTCGCTTGAAAATATTCTCGAGGAAATTGCATCTCTTCGAAGCGTCTTCACTTGCTACTGCATACTATTCAAAATTTACGAGGTTTCACGTTGCCGATACTTTTAGCCATCCGTAATCCTTCGAGATCTTGCCATTTCTCATCATGTTTTGAACATTCAACTTTTTACTTTTCGCACCGTTTAGCAGACAGCTTACTTCTCATACATAGTTTGATGTAGACAATAACAAAGATCATAGATAATATACAGATTATTGTAAATATATAGTATATTATATTATAATAGTATATTACAAATAATGTGAATTTATCATAGTAAATATCTTATGTGATATGCTAAGTATTTCTAATACATGGCAAAAGTCGAAAAATAATTATAATTATAACACATAGTATGTTGTATAAAATATTTACTATACTATGTATTTCTAATACATAGCATTATTTTTACACAAGTTTTGCTAGACATGTAACTGCAGATATGGAATAACGAACAACTGATTGCTGAAAGAAAAAACTGAACATATCATCGATCTTTTTGGTTGTACAGAGCGCTTAAAAAGCTAGAATTTCGCCACCTCGTTGATGTTCGATAAATCGCGCAAAAATGATGAAAAACGGGAAAAAAGCCGACAGCCAAAAAACTCCGCGCTACGTATAATCGCTTGATGGAATTCGGACATG
Source organism: Cephalotes varians (assembly GCA_037157785.1). Lineage (NCBI taxonomy): Eukaryota > Metazoa > Arthropoda > Insecta > Hymenoptera > Formicidae > Cephalotes > Cephalotes varians. The sequence continues at coordinate 673,415 of JANQDE010000008.1, forward strand.
ATTGCGTTTTAGACATGTAATATTTTGTCAGACATTTAGCCGTTTTATTTGACGAAAATGTTGCGAAGTTGAGCGAAGTTGAGCGAAACAACACTTGTTACGAATAATCTGAATTCAGGGCGATTATAGCATGATCGATAGCAAATACCGTTCTATTGTAGAAAAGTTTGGTGACTAAACTTCAGTTCACGATGCTTACCGTAAAGCTCGGTTATGGTATCGCGAGTTTTCCGTCTCTTGTAATTCTATGAAAGGAAAATTCTAAATTTTTATGTCGTCTCCATCTCTCACATAAAGTTTTTATGTAGAAGTCTTACTTATGTTCACTATTCTGTCTATTAATTTGAATATATTACAACACACAGTTCCTTAAATCATTTGACAGTCAGTTTAGCATACATTTTTTAAAATCTCTAACATTCATATTTTTTTTCCCGTTGCATTCGTTCAAGTTCTAATAGTTTTAGGATTCATCCAACTTAAATCATCGATACACCTGCCTGCAACTGACCTTTCCTTCTAAATCTAGCCTGCCGATTCGTTTCTGCTAAATTTTCCATTGAATTCGAATGTATCGGTGAAACGATAGTCGATCGGTGAGACGAAACATTACACATCACGATATTGTCATGTTCGGCAGTTTCCTCGTAATTTTCTGTGATGTGTTATTTCAAAAGCCTGTTACCTGTAATTTTGGTAATAGTATACATGAACACATATATACGTTATGCGAAGCCCACGAATATGTCCGAGGATTCTATCGAATCGAGCTTCCAATTTGCCTTTCGGGCTTTAGTGCGCTCTATTTACAGGACGGGCTCGGATTCTCTTCCCTTCGGGCTCTTTATCTCCCTCGTTGCTTTTTTTTTTTATTGATCAAGCTGTCCTCTAATTTCCTGTTGATCGTAAGTTAATACTGTTTTGAAACCATAGATCCGACGAACCGGCCGCTCTGGATACCACAATTTTTCGTTCATCGATATGTTTGCTTTGAGTATCGAACTTCGATAATTCGCTGCAAAGAGGAATTTCCGAATACATGTGTGTGCATATTTTATTGATATATGTTGTTTCCGAGCGAATCGCTATTTTCCCATTTGATTAGATTTTTTTTATTACATTAGATAAAGAAACATTTGTTGCAATATTTAAAAAATTACACAGTACTTGTTATGTATTTTACATAATTTATATTACTGTAAATTGCCGTTTTGTGAATAAATAGCAACGTGACATTTATTTTGCGTAATCCGTTATTAGCATTTATCTCCATGATGGAAACAGAATTTTTTAATAAACGGATAAAAACAGGTTCAAAAAATTTGCGGCACAAATATGTTGCTGTGATACAGTTATTACATATTGTTAGAGAAATTCTATATATTTTGCTTGTATTGATTCCAGTATTGCTTTTCTCTTTCTTTTTCCTTCTTTTTTTTAAAAGCTGCGGTACATTATCTGGTAATGAATAGAGAATTTATATTTTCAATTGTAACCAGCGCATGCTTGGGAATTTATAGCATATATGATAAAGGGTTCAAAAGAAACTTCACATTTTTCGATCACAAAGAAAATTTTATTGTAGTTATTATAAATATGATAAAAAATATGACATATAAAATACATATTTTTTATTTTAATGTTAACATTTTATAAATTATGTTTATTTTAATAGATTATTCCTTTAATCTTGAGAATAATGTTCAAACATTTTTTTAAATAACTATATATTTGCACTATTATATGTTATGATATAATATGACATAATTATTCTAACTTTAACACGATAATAACACATAATGTATAGTAATACGAAACATCATGTAATAACATAACAAAAATTTTATAATAAAAATTCAATTAATTTCTGAATCAATTTCAACGCTGAATTATTGCAATCAATAAGTCGTTGAAAGCTTTATGCGAATGTAGATTATGCTTTACTTCACCTGGCGAAGTTATTCGCTGAAGTCAAAACCTGATAAATAACTCTGTCTATCTGGGACGCGTCTCATTGAATGATGGGAGAACTTAGTAGCGGACGGAATCAAGGAGAATCGGCGTGGAAATCTACGGGCCAATAGAGAACTCTTGGAAGGTAGCTGGTTGCTCAGCTCCAGTCATGAAGGACCGTTGCGCTGGAAAACTCGGTCCTCTCTTCGAAGTTGCGCGACTATGAGAGTCATCGGCCGAAATCCAGGGATCGGAGGATCCGTTCTACTACATTCGATCGGTAACACGTTCGTAACGGGAACATGTTCTTCCTTGAGAACGTGTGCGTGCTGTACCTGTGAACTAAACTATTGGCCATATATCGACGCGTCCCATTGGTCTTCCTTGAAAGTCCCTAATCTCGTGAATCACGCGATGGAATTCCTGCTCGAGGAAACCTTCGTCGTCTATCGGCGTTCTCTTCCTTTCGCACCTTTTTCTTTTTTCATAGTTAGCCGATGCGACCCAATGTATCGCCTGAAATCAGAGTTCTGACAAAACGTCGTATTTTACGTCTGAAAAATTAATATAGCGAATCAATGCAGCGGTAATTTACATGCATTTAAAGCTTTCAATGTTAAGTTAATTAATGTAATCAATGAGTAGAAAGAGATTTGAATTACTCTGATCATAAAATTGTATTATATTGTGTAATTTATATATTAAACTTAGAATATTATATCTCTTGTATCATTACAATGCAAATATTGAATTTGAGCGAGTTTTTCCACGGACTTTTAATGCATTTAATACCACAGAATTAACTAATTAATAAGTTAGAGAAAAGACTAATTTTTCAAATCTTTTATTCTTTGATCTTTGCAAAATTATAAAAAAAGAACTTAATTACAATAATAACAATATGAAGCGAATTAATCCAAAAAGAATTTTGCTTGTTATCGGCGGCGGTAATTTAGCGACTTTGAAGTTTTACGTTTTTTACGACGAAAACGCTTTATGCTCTGAGTAAACGGAATACACGAACCGCGGACAAGCAGATTAGCCTTGTTTGTAAAAGGAACAGCTTGTCAAATACAATATCCGATTTCGACGGCGATGAAAAATGCATTTATCAACAACTGCATTCTATATCTTTGAATGCGCTTTTGATGCACGGATCGACACCAGAAATCGGCTATCGTAGATTTTATATTCGTGACACGAAAAATTGGAAAAAAAAGGGCATCTTTTTTATTTTACGAATTATGTCAGGTGGTGCTATCGCTAGGATATGTATGAATAGCCTTATCTGCTTCTCTTGTGTTTGCTCTTGCGTGTGTGAATTATAAATGGGATGCGCTGTTTCGTTTGTCGAGTGTATTACACCTCGTGCGGTTTCATCGGCATTTCGATATTCCACGGTGAATAAAGTGGCATTCGTTTGTTTTTTTTAGAGTATAACAAGAATCCTTTTTGATTGTGATTTACGTAATTTCTATCGAATAATCTTTTTACGCCAAACTAATTTGTTGGTTGAAAGAATTTGATTGTATCATCGATTCTATTTTGACGAATGCAGAGGAATGACGTCAATGAATTTAAATTATACACACACACACACACGCACGCGCGCGCACACACACACACACACACACACACACACACACACACACACAAATTACATTAATTCTTGTAGTTTTTTCTTGAGATATTTGTCTGCAAATATATGAAAATATATATTAACATGTTAATGTTGTTAATTTAGCAGCATTTAATATTACATTTTGGAAATTTTTCTTGTGAAATAAATAGTTAGAATGTCTTTTTTTTTTTTAAAGGGAGACCTCAAAAAGTTTTTGTCTTATGAAATATATACATATTATTGGTTAGCTTTATGTAAATTTGTTCAGCTAATATTTCCAACATTAATATGTGCTGAATAAAAAAGCAGAATAAATGTAAAATAAGCATAGAGTGTTTGATTTAAAACGTAGCTTTATTCCTCTTGCACAACATGATGATGCAACAGAACTACATTTTATCCTTATTTGCATGTTATGCGAAAACGTCGAAAATAATCCGTAATATTATGAATTTAAATATTCCCATTATTGTGATAATGGTTGGGGAGATATAAAATCAGCTTACCATAAATTAAACGAATATACATATTATATGGCGGTCGGTAAATCATCAAGTTCCAAAATTTTGCTTCAAAATTGTTGATAAATAATATTTATTCATATATTTAAAGAATATTGTGTGGTGAAGTTGTAGTTATGACAGTACTGCAGGATCGTTGAATTTACGTGACGCTCAGTTGACCTCTGTGCAACAAATTATCTTCGCAATTAATTCGAATCGGGACGGTCGTAATGTTCGTCGATTTATGCGTACCGTTAAAGTGCGATGGAGTGCGTTACGAGCGCGTAAAAAGCACCCTTTAAAATGATCGTATATCTAACGTCTGAATCATCCATTTAGTCTCCAAGTCTGTGACGTTAATCTTCCCTCAAAAATCGCGAAGAAAATCCTCAAATAAATTCGGTGGGAGGAAGAGTGATAAAAAAGATACGAGGAAAAAATGTTTAGAACGAAATTCGGATTCTATTTAAAGCAAAATGTGCTTGATGCTTACAGTTCAGAAAAAGATATTCTAATTATTGAAATATCGAAGCATATAAGCAAAGGGAATTTGCAATAAATAATGTTGCAATAAATAAATATCATTCAAGTGATATATCTCAATGATATCTCAATGATAATAAAGAAAGAGTGTTAAATGATACTGTAACTAAATATGTTCATATGTTTATAGTATGTATATATATTAATGAGTCTACGTCTACACGAATAATTTAGTTGTTTTTTTTAAATTATCAAAAATTTTATTTAAGAGATCTTAATTGATTATTTATTGCTACATGATTCGTGACTGTTTCGAAGATGTATGAAACGTATGAATCGTTTTAGAAATGAGAGGACACTTGGCATAAATTCGGCAATTCGCTGGCGGGCTTAAATGTCCTCGAACGACACTCGTCGGTCGAATTTATCGGCTTGATAAGGATAAGGAACGTATTGACCCGATTCAAACACCTCAAGTAGATACCGCATATGTGCATCCGCTGACCGCTATCAAAGCATGATGCTGCCAGCGATGCAGGTGTATGCATCAGCATCTGTAAGCGCTCAGTAGCTTGCCGATAAAGTATCTCTCAATATCTCAGCACATGAGTGTCTGCATCCGCTGACACGTTGTTCTGTAGCACGTGGCGATGCATGATAACCAAGCTTTGGATTTTCTGAATTAAAATCTATCAAAAAGTGTTGCATAAGACGATTTAAAATTTCTAGGAAAATAGATGATTATTTTATTATACAATAATGTATAAGTGCAATTGTAATTCTTTATAATTTATGTTAGGATTAAAACAGAAATCCATATACATAAATATCACGAATATTGAGTATGTAATAGTACTTACAATGGGAACAAATTAACATCTGATTGAAATATCGGCTTTTTATGGAAAATTCGTATCTTTCGTTCGGAGACACAAAAGATTTCCTCAAAATATGCTCCAAAAACGAAGAATTATTGGAGCGCCACTATACGAAGATGCTCTCACGAATAACCAATACTCTGATATGCTTCTCGTTATTGGCACAGTTCCACATTTATGACTGTAATTTTCAAATTTAAGCACTGCAGTTTCTTAGCTCCCAAAGAGGATATAATTCCGTAGGCCTGCGCCGCTATAACGGACGCAATGATCATTAGCTACGTACGAGAAAAGACCGTGCATCATAACTTCTCTATCTCCAAGGAATTCCTAGTCTAGCATATATATATATATCAGTTTTAAATTTTTATTTATTTAAAAAAGAGTATAGATATTTTATAACATATTTTTATATAATTATGGATAATATAATAACTTTTAAATGAATTGTAATAGAATTTGGAATAATTGAATTTTTGACCGTTGTTATTTTCATCAATCGGTTTTCAATCAGTTTTTTTTCGTTAATCATCGAGAAATATTAGTAACGTCAAATTTTGTTAGTCAATTAGAAATAAAAAAGTAAATACGCGTAAGAATAAGTACGAGAATAAAATAACGAGCTTGAAATAATGGGACGCAAGCTTTAAAAGTTTTAAATCTATCATTGCTAGACGTTCTCATACAGGTTCACGATCTCAGTTGCCATGAGATTCCACGCTCGGACAGCTCCTTGTCCTCGCGTTTGCCATTAATTTCCTTGCCCGAAGCTTTCGCCGATCTCCGCGATCGGAGCCCGAAGTTTCTCTCCTGCCTCCGAGCCATGAAATATGCAGCCCGGGGCAAGTACGTGCCAAAACTCCTTTGTTTTGCGCTAGTTAAAAGTTGGTGCGGGTCCAGAGATAAGAGGATAAAAAGACGAGAGAATTCAGACTCCCGAGTACCGGGGAACGATACGGTTGAGAGAGAAGGAGCAAGGTGGGGAAAGGGGGAGTTAGTTGCACCGAGAGTATTATTTTTATCTCCCGTGGGACCGTCACCTCTTTCTCCTTCCGTACCTATTTCCGGGAGCGAGCAGCCGTCGCGAGTCAGCCAAGTGCCACCCCCGCGAGAGCAACCCGTGGAGAATCGATAGGTTTAAGATGCGAGAACTATGTGTCGCGATAATTCCCCGGTGCAATGACTTAAGCATAACGAGCAGCCGCGCCGCCCTTTACGCCCTCGTGGTTTTATCCAACAGCTTCCGCAGTTCTTGAGGGTGTACCTGGGTTGGCTGTGGCGCGCCGTTCGTTGTTGCGCTTCGTTTGTTCGTGATCTCAGCACGTAAGTTTGCTTGCATGAAAACTCTCTCACATCGTATATATACCGTTATTAAATTATGCATTCACTATTATAATTTATTTGCTCAGTTATGTATCGTACATTTTTTCTTTCTTACACTTGTTTATGCAATTGTTATGCATCAGTTTAGAGATGTAGATCCATTATGCGAAACGTAATTTTAAAAAATGGACAAGTGAAATTGAATTCTTCTGAATATGCAAAAGTTTAGCTGAAAATTGTGATTAATAGAAACGTATTTCTTTGTTCGTAGCTATTGCATCTTTTGTTAGGATTTCGATTTTATTCGCTGAAACGAGTAAACATTTTCGATTTTATATTTTATATTATATTACAGTTTGGTGCTTTTATGTTTAGCGAGGAGTTTGCATACTATCTTCTTATTTTTTAAGCGTCATAAATGTCATTGAATGTTATAAGGGACACTAAAGAGTGAAATCGAAAAGCATATACATTCTGCGAATTTTTTATGATAAGAAGTCGCTATATAGTTGTTGATGCGTCGAACATTTTACTGGAATCTTGCGTGAAATACTAGCACAAGTTTGCAACGACGAAACTTTGTTTCTGAGTCGTTTTCTCGTGTAAAGAAGCTTGCAGCGAAAAATTTGCTCGACAAAACGTGTCGTGCGCCACTTGTCGTGTAACAGACGTTGCCGCGCCCCGTACTTAACATTTCGCAAATAGCTTGCTTCTTAATCCTTTCACGCTCGGTCTGGACCGAGAAACACAGTGGTCGAGATATAATTTTGCTTTTTTCTGCGAATGTAAAGGGTGGAAAAAGCTTATGCTAATTTATACAGGCGTAGGCGAAAGAAGAGCGATATATTTACAAGACGATATACTTTATTATCCAAATATATTTTTATTTTATCTGCTGGTAGTAATATTTACAATCATAATATAATGAGATTTTTTAAATATTTTTTTATCTATTTATTTCTGCATAATCTCTAATATTTGTAAGATATTTTTTGCATAATTTCTGATATTTATAAGATATTCTCAAATGTCGTGTTTTGAACTAAATTGATTTATTTGAACGGAAACTGTTTTTGTTATTATTGTTTTATTATTGTTATTACTGTTTTGTTATTGTTATTTTTTAGTATTACGTTGTATATTAATAACTCGTATCTTTCAAAATTGCTATCTAAATTAAAAATTATATCATTATTTGTAGTATGAGATATTATCTCGAGATGCGAATGCGTCGTATAAGCTGTCGTTTAGTTTCTAAATAATAAATTGTCGGAAAAGCGGATACTGGTATCCGGCATGCAAGTGCGTCTTTAAAACTTTTACGAGGCATGAAAAATATTTGGACCAGAAAAGCGCAGGACGTAAACATGCCCCGTTATCTGTCACATTGATCATGTCTAACGAATGATAAAGTAGCCTATAATCGTGATAAAAGTAACCGTGATCTTTTTCCACTCGTAACTATAATTCGATTTATATCCATATATGTGCTTCTTATTTTTTATATAATTTTAATAAGGACTAATTAAAGAACTTGATGAAATAGATAAATCATACATAGCAAATTTTGAAACATTATTTATTAATGAGATTTCTTAAATTGTGAATTTTTTATATCTTTATGTAATAATTAAAAAAAAAACAGTGTTAGGGATTTTGTACATAATCCTTTCATTACAATAAAATCTGCAAATAAAAATAAATATACCGAGAACTATTTAAACTACAAACTTAAACGGCAAAAAATAAACTTTTAATTTCAACGCGAATTAAAAAGAAAAAATTATTTGAAAAATTACGTGATTTTACATATAGTATAATTATATATTTTTATATCTTATGAAAATATAAATCTTTCTTTTCTTTCTACTTGAGTCATCTTATTTATTTCAATGCTATATGAAAGCTGTCTTATTTTAATAAAACGACAAAAAAATAACAAAAAACGTAAACAAAATTAAATAAAATTGTCACATTAATCCATTTTTTTTTTGGAAAAGCAGGGTTTAAGAATAATTTTTAGTGATTAAATATAATTTTTTTTAGGGATCTCGTCTCTTTCTCTCAGGTAATTTGGCATGCTATTGCACCGAGTTTACGCTAGATATTCCGTCAGAATTCTAGCGTAGAAATAAATAATAAAGAATGTTGTAAATTCTTGCCAGTTAATACTTAGAAGTCTTTTAACAATGGATCTTGCCGGCAGGAAGGCCGGTCGATAACTTTCACAGTGGATTTGTCTCTGCACGGCCGATTTCCCGAGCGCATCCTTTATCTCGTTCGCGGAGCGTCCAAGCGTGATAACCTCGCATTATGCCGCCGATTTCTATGACCGTAATGTCTCTTAAAGAAAGACCGCCAATCTTCCGCAAGAGCGACGCCCCGGTCGTGTTGTTACTTTCCATATTTCAGGCACGTCTCGCGGTCGCGGTGTATCGCGTGTCATCGGTTTCGCGTTACCGAATATACGGTGCGTTATAAATTTTTCATCTACTAGACCATTCTTTCTCCGACAAAATTCGCCAGCACGCCAGTATGAATATTTTACGGCCAAATACTCGCGTGTTCGCGCATTCGCGCATTAAGGTTCAAACACCCCGCTTTTGATTTAATCATTATTTTTACATCTTCTTATCGCTCTTTTCCGAGTTTATTTGCAAAGATAGAGTCGAAGGAATTGAAAAAAAAAAAAGTAAAAAGAAGTAAAAATATTCGCATATTAAAGGGAAAATTAATTTGATATGCAAAATTATATATAATAAAAAGAGCAACATACATGTATTACCGTAGATAACGCCATAAGTTCGAACGTTCATCAATTACTGTCTCTAAATATATGTCACATATTTTTTTCATGCAAACGCACTTCTCATAAATCTTTCGGAAAAAACGCTATTCGAGTAAATTTTTATTCGTTGTGGAGAATTCAACACATATGCATGTATACGTGCGAGTGACCGGTATTGAGGATAGTGTTTGTCGCTCCAGAAGAGATCTCTAGAAAAGGCACAAATATTCAAATTGTATGTCAAACATAGAAAGAGAATTCAACATGGATGCACATGGATTTTTATTTATCATTGATACGCAATATCGATCGATATTTTGGGCATCGTGCTATCGCTGAGTACAAGTTGTTCATGCGTTTAACAACACGCGGGGGCATGTCGCGGTTTATTCGTTTATCAGAGAATCGTTGAGTTGGAATGGATTGAACAGTTTCAAAAATGCGCTTTAATTCCCAAAATAACCGTGCGCTTTCTCATTTTTACGCGGTATGTGTACAACTTCCATTATTTTCCGGATTCGATTTTTGTTTGAAAATTACATTTTAAAATGAATGAAAAGAAATAAGAAACAGCTATATTTTATTATCTACAAATATTTGAAATGTAATTTAATTTGTTTAAACAAACAAGTATTCTTTGATTGATTCGAGGTTGATTCTTTTCGAGATATTAACTGTTTTTTAATTACAATTGAAAATCTCGAGGGATTTTCGTGAATTTATTTTATCACAGATGCAGAATAAATGGAATCACTGCAAACGAGATACAAACACGAATGGGCTTATGTAAATTTGGTTACGCAATTTGACACTGCATCTGTTAACAGTGCGATGGTTACAAACAAGAATGCAATCAATTTGCGCCGCAAAATCTTTAGTGTCGCAAACTTTCCTTGCCTGCAGACGCTTTTTGCGCAAAACTATTTTGTACAATTTTTTTATGACGAGATTTTTCGTTTACACATTGCCGCGAAAAATACTATCCGCGCTCGTCGATCGAAAAACTGCAAATTCATCGCGGCCTGTTTTTCTTTGACGTTTCGTCTGAAAAAGAGCCACGGTCGAGCAGCGCCGATCCGTCGGTTTGATTTTGCTTTATGCTGCATAAAACGAATCGTCCGATATTACCCCCGCGGTGAACTAACTCTAACGATATTTTTTTCCTGGACTCCGGAACAAGAGAATACTGTATCCATGAAGATTGTTTGCAAAAACTACAAAATCCGTAATAAACTATACTTTTTTTTACAAAATATCGATCATGTCTCTCAAACAAAAGTTATAGTATTACATTCAGAATTGATATTTTAGAGATATTTTTCTGTGCTTGTTGATTTCACATAATTTTTTGTTTAATTTTACACTGTTACAGAACGAAGGTAATATATTTTTACAAAGTTAAATTAGCGTATAATATTAAAATAAATTGCGTAAGGATTGAAAAAGTTTATAGCTATCGAATTATATATTATTTTTATATTATTTAACGTAATATTTTTTAAATTGTAATGTTGTTTAATTATATTAATATACCGATATTATCTTTGTTATTAATCCAACAAAGAAAATTTTAATTCTCTCTGGAAAACAAACAGCTTCCCAAGTTCTTTCTTTTGCGCATTAATATATTAGAAAAGATATTCATACATCTTTTTATCAAAATATAGATATCGGAAGAGTGCAAATCGCCTTTTCTGAAATCGTGCTGGTGTCGTTCGAAGAATGACTCTTAGAATGTGAAATGTGGCGTTTTCGACGCACGTCGCTTCTCTCTCCGTGATGTGATGCATTATGTATACATACGTACATATATATATTTTATGCAGTTCATAGAGTAAATCATGAGCCCAACTACGAAGGAGGTATGCTAATATCGAGGGGCAAAAAAGTGCTGACTGAAGCCGCGGGGCCAAAGACTTTTATGAGAAGTAGCAGCGAGAAGTTAGGGCGTTCAACAAAGCCAGCTATATTTTGTATTCTGACGTGTCTCGTCTTGGGTTAACTGTGCATTTGTAACACTAGCTTTTCACAAAAATATTGCTACTAGCGTGGGCATAAACTGTCTGAGTAAAAACTATGCTTTATTACGCTTAATCCTTTGTTTTGTTTGGATGGATGAAAAACACAATCGACTTTCTAATTTTAAAATTTGAAAGTTTAAAAAGATGATTAAATTAAAAATCGTTTTGTTGGGCAAATTTATGTTAAAAGGTCAGCGTTCCAAAAGAAACTGCGTTTTTGCTGCTTGAGAAAAGGAGTATCCTCGTGTTCTTTTTGCAAATAAGTGATTTATTATTCACGCGTAGGTAGACTTTTGAGCCCCATAATTCTCTCACGTTGAAGTACCTTCGATTCGAGTATGCCATATTTAACGTCCCGACAAAAATATGCTCTTCCATTTACCCTCTCGTTACATCCTTTACAGGATGGATTCCTGATACTCGTGCTTTTGTATCTCTCTCTGTCTCTCTCTCTCTCTCTCTCTCTCTCT